>JAAZTK010001671.1:0-13219 GCA_036507255.1 Megalothorax incertus
CGGTTGAGTGGTTTCGGAGGAGATAGTCTTGACAGATTTGCGGACAAATATTCAGGTGAAACGTATATACCTTCCTTCGTTATAACTACGTCGGTATAATCAAGTATCCTAAAAAGTTAGGTTGCTCAATGCCAAATACCACAAATTGTTATCAACATATTTGGACAAAATTTCAAATTTTTCGAAATATTTTGACATTTTTCTTGATTTGGCAATGAACCTAAATCTGACCAGCCTGAATTCCTCTAGATTTTTTTAAAATTCAATTTGAGTATTGAACAACCTTACTTTATACGATACTTGATAAAAATTTGAGTTAAATTCAATTTTTAGCGATAAACCTTTTTTTATATTACCGAAAATTGCACATATTGTAAAATGCCACACATTCAAAAAAAGTAATATATTTTATTCAAGATTTTCTAGATTTCTTCGATGAATTGGAACACATCTAGATATATTATAAATATTTTTTGAAGATTTTTCCATTAAATAATTCAATCGGCATTCCAATTTAAATATTAACCCCAATGTCGATATTAACGAGTCAAATCCATTAAAATACTGAATTTAATAAATGCTGCTTTGATCAAGCGTTCTCGAATTGATTAGTATAGTAATTCGGAAGGGGATTAATAATTTGCACCAATAGTTAAGTTTAGAATTCTAAAAATCATCCTAATGGGAATTCATATGGGGAATTTCCGAAGGAATATTAACCCTATCCTTTGCATTGTCGAATATTATTAAGACATCATTTGAAATGAAAAATGGCTTGCAAAGTATAAGTATTTTTTTTAAAAAAATTCAGAAAAAATTTGTTATAAAATTTGAATTTAAAATTTGAATTTTAAAATGTCCAATTTTTTTAAAAAAATTGCCATTTTATTCAAATTTTGATATAAATATTGGATTTTTCGATTTGATAATTACATAATTTCCTAAATATTGGAAGACTTACCAAACTTTAACTTGTCTCTCGGTGAGGTCAAGGGATGCTGCAATTTCAATCCTCCGAGGGCGGCAGAGGTACTAAAATTTTATGTAAAAAATTGCAAAATTATTAAAAATATTTTTTATAAAATTGCGCTTTCAAATTTTTAAACATAATCTATTATTATACCTTGTTGAAATGAAACTCTTTTTCAAGTTCCAAAAGCTGGGTATTTGTATAGGCAGTACGTAGCCTTCGAGGGAGTCCATTGTCTACGGAGAAAAAAAGAAAAAGGGTTAAAATCGGATTTTTCGGGGGAGTTTTTCAGGTTTTTCGGTTTTTTGGAGGGTTTTTGAATTTCGGATATTGACATTAGTCTCGGGGTATTATTATCTGATGAACTTGCAGTATTTCCTCGAGAGTCGAGGTAGGAGGAGGAGGAGGAATGCAAATGTAACCGATTGACGGGTTTATTCGGCCCGTTTTCGGAGGTGATTGATGGCACCTCTCAACACTCGGAAGAGGGACTTGAAGCTAAACAAACAATACACGGAAGGTAATAGTAATACCTACTGAAAACCCACTTTGCTCACGAATGACTGATCTAATTTCATATTCTCATCCCACTTAAATTACAAATATATTCAGAGTACTCTACCACGGATCAATTCCAAAATTTAAAGGATTCCGGTAAATGGATAAGAAATAAATTATTTATTAAATATTTTTTAAGGAATTATTCAATATTTTAAAAGGATTTAAATTATTATTCTTTAATGAATAAAAATTTTTAAGAAAAATATAATTTAAAAAAATTACAAATTCATAAATTATAAATTTTTATTTTATTTTATTTATTTATCTGTTCGAATAATAACAATGTCACAAACAATTTCAACTTATACTAAGGTGTAAAAGCTAATGAAAAGTTTGAAATGACATTGATTCCTCCATAATTATTTAACCAATTAGAGACAATCATGTATAGCTAACAATCATGTATAGCTAACAAAGACACTTTGGCATGCAGCCTTCTTCAGACGCGGCCTCGAAAACTAGTCAACTTAATTAACATTGAAAAAAAAAATTTAGAATTATCAATTAACGACAAGTGTTGAGAGCCAATTTTAAGCCGAATTAAAAAGTTATATATAGATAATTTTTGGGGTACAATTTGTAGAATTTTGATGAGCCAATTAGGAGCCAGGTAGGTAGACGAAATTAAATAAAAAATATTAAAATGTTAAAATTCACAATAAATATTTAAGTAAAAATATGTTTGTAATTATAAATAATTTGAAATTAGACAAAATAAATAATGAGGAGATCGAGGTTTTTGATGATGAATAATTTACCATACATATTAGTAGATAAATAATTATATTTATAAATATCATTTAAAATAAAAATTTTATTATTATTAATTAATTGTAAACCAAAGGCACCATCATTTAAAATTAATCATTAATGTAATTTTCAATTTCCTAAGTTTGCATAATATTTTTTCAATTTTTGAATAATATTGTAAATAAAATAATAAATTAAACTATCACTTTTTGAATAATTTAAATATTAAAATTAAAAATGTGATGAATTTTAAAAAATAATAAAATATTAAAAATTCTAACATTCATGAAGGAATATACAAGAATACTTAAGTTATTAATTTTAAATATTATTAAAAAATCTCTTATTCAAAGCCGATTGAAAAAAATGAATAATTATATATAATTAAAAAGTTAATAACATATATTTAAAAGAATGTATTAATAAATAAATAAATATTATTTGCATATATGTAATGACGAATATCACGTTGCATTGATTATTAAACAAAATTAATAATAATTTAATATTTAAAAATGGTGTAAAACTATGATATAAACAAATAAATAAAAATAAATATTTTGAAAATATTACATATCATGATAATCGCTCAAATTTTTGATTTTGTATTTAAAATTTTAAGAAATACATTTATAATTTTAAAATTAAATTAATTGCAAATTATTACTATTAGAATCCTCAAATATGGACTAGTAATTAAGTATAAATAGAATTTTAAATAAATAAATATTATTTAAATCTTATTACTTAATAAAAATTTCTAAAATATATCGTATATAAATGAATAAAATATAAATATATAAATATAATTTCAATTATAATTTTAGATTTTAAATATTGTAATTGAAAAATAAATATTTTTAAAAATTAAATAATCTACGAATTAATATTCTTAAATAAATATTTATCCCATTTCCTCGTTTGTATTTGGAAGAATAATACTTCCTTAAGAATACTATAAGAATAAGGACAACAATTAAACTCTGGATTAAGTTGTCTCATTGTTGTGTGAAAGAGACATTTCTTACGTAAAAAGAAATTCCCACGAATTTCAGCCGCCGCCGCCGAGAGGATTAGGCGGATTTCACCCATTGTTGTCAGCGAGCCAGCATCCACGGGCTTATCGGCGGATTTACATATATCCCTTCAAAATACCCCTTTTTGACTATAGTTTATATAGGAGTAAAATATGCAATACAAAATCTCTTGCAAACCCAAAGTTTGAAAAGTTTGTGTCCAACTCCCAGCTGAGTTTCGAGACGGGGACTGTCACCGCCCGCTTCCTCCTCAATCCCATATTCATCCTACACCATACCAAACTATGATGTAAGCAACTCCATTCCCAAAACCCCTCGCAAAATGCATACAATATTGAAAACAGGGTTCAAAATTCTCCGTTAAAAATTGGAAAGAATTTTTTAGCTCCAAGTTTGGGCAAATTTAACCTGAAATCCGTTGATATTTACACTTGACTTAAATAGGAAAAATAAATACAAAAAAGATTCGAAGTATTTTTTGTAGTTATTTTTCAAGGTTTATAGATAAAAAGCATTTAAAAACTTTAAATAATGAACTGTAAAAATGGTGAATGAACGCCATCTAGAGGGATATTAACACTTTTTCGCATATCCTTGTCATTTGATTTGTAGAGCCATTTCTTCCCAGGATTTAGATGGGAATTCCTGCCGTAAGCCTAATTAGGTTCAAATCTAAAATGGTGTTATTTCCGGCTTAAAATGATCATTTTCAAAGGACATCTAGCGGAAATCTAGCTCTTAATTTAGTGATTATTTAGTGCAATAAACCATATTGTAAAACAAGAGTTAAAATCGAAGGATGCTTAAAAATTCAAATGCCGAATATTATTTTAAATGCAAAATATAGTGAAAATATTAAAATAGTTTTTGATGTTTTGATTTCCTTTACGTTTGATTTGCTTATGAGAGAAATATTAGCTATCCAAAAAGTTTGCATTGAAATCGGATGGGTTTGTGTCTTAAGACATCCATCCGACCGGATTCATCCGAACAATCCGACGGATTTGGCCTTATCCGATGGCCCATGGGATCGGATCCGAAATTGATTCGAATCCAATCCGAGGAGTTCGGCCGAATCGGGATTGAATTTATCGCCTTCTTAATTATAATCCGAACGAACGGATCCCAGTTCAATCCGAGTTCGGATCGGATTCCGGAAAATTTAGCTTCGGATCCCAGCCCTAATTTTATCTAGAAAAATATTTAAATGCCTCAAAGCGATTTTTTGAAATTTTAACGCCGCCCAAAAGATTAAATTTACAAGATTTAAGCATACTTACATATTTTAAAGATCATCCCCATTTGAAATAGTTAAATTACTCTAAAAATTTTTTAAAAATTAGCCTGAGATTTTACTAAAATCAATTTTTTGCACCTCCGTCAAAACAAAATGCCCCTAAAACT
The DNA here is from genome assembly GCA_036507255.1 of Megalothorax incertus. Lineage (NCBI taxonomy): Eukaryota > Metazoa > Arthropoda > Collembola > Neelipleona > Neelidae > Megalothorax > Megalothorax incertus. Next base: position 4,723 of record JAAZTK010001671.1, read on the forward strand.
ATCCCTAAAATTACCGGTCATAAACTAAAAAGTAAACCCTGCTTCGCTTCGCTTTGGATGGAAATGTTTGTGTGAAAAGGATTGGTTTTGTGGGTCTGGGTGTGTGATTGACGTGTCGGAGGAGAGCAGGGAAGTGGAAGAAGCGAATCCCCATATAATCTCCCCTATATCTTCAAATAATATCTCCAACCTAGCCTCGTAGCCATTGTGTAAAATTCGCTTCGCTTTGGATGGAAATGTTTGTGTGAAAAGGATTGGTTTTTGTGGGTCTGGGTGTGTGATTGACGTGTCGGAGGAGAGCAGGGAAGTGGAAGAAGCGAATCCCCATATAATCTCCCCTATATCTTCGAATAATATCTCCAACCTAGCCTCGTAGCCATTGTAAAAGGAGACCAAGTCCTGTCAATCAAAAAACAGCTCCCCATCTCAAATTTCCATCCTATTTAAATCCAATAGACGCGACTATAATCTTCTATAAAGCTAAAATATTCAAAGTTATGATTTCCGATCGGACGAGCCCCCGATGGATTGGGAGCTACTGACGGACGCAATCAATTTATCCCGTTTTGGGCCCATTTGTTACCCGGGGCTTGTTTTGCGGGAGTTTTCACCCCGACATATGATCGGGGGCTCCCCAAACCCATAAATTATCCTCAGTACTTTCTCCCCCTGCTCGAGGAATTCGAAATATACCATCAAATTAAATACAGGCACTTGAACTGTAAAATCTATATAAATATATCAGTCACTCTGACCATTTAGTTTTATATTGATTTTTAGAAATTTTGGGGAATTTTTAGACATGGGGACACTTGTACGCCATATGATTTAAATCTTACAAAAATGCTATTATTTAAAATTTTAATAGATGCGTAAATAAAACTTGTCAAATAATTCTATTAATTTTGATTGGCAGTAATATAATTATTAGGATTAATAACTTTACAATAATACTACCTCTTTAAAATTCCAATGAAAAAGGAATAATGAAAAATCACTAATAGTAATCAGGCATAAATCAATGGCAATTTTGACTACAGATAAAATTCGGTCAAAACATATAGAATTTCTAAAAATCTATAAATTAATGCCATGAGCATTGGCATTGACCGTGATAAATTCCCTATTTCATAAAAAAAATTAAATTATTTTTAAAAGCAACAAAAATAAAAAAATAACAAAAACCTACAGACGATCCTTGAAAATTTACTTTTTTTTCAATTTTAAAAATATTGTATATGAAAAATAAAATTATAAATTAAAATATCACTTTTTTGTAAATTTTAATATTTAAATAATTTAATTAAATGCTTGATTCCCAGCATCATAAATCATTGAAAACATTATAAAAAATATCGTAACAGTAAACCTGTTTTGTTACATTGATTATTAAAAAGAATTTATAATAATTTAATATTCAAAAGGATTAATTAAATAAATTTAAAAAATAAATATATAAATGATTTGATTTACTAAAATAAAAAAAAATATCAAAATGATGCTAAATAATTAATATATATTATAAATAAATTAAATATTAAAATTTGAAATTATATATATTTTTAAAAATTGAGAATTGAAGGCATAGATTGGAATTATTGATAGAATATTAAATAATTAAATATGATTTAAATTCTATTATTTAATACAATAATAAAATATATCGTACAATATAACAGTAAATAAAATAAATATACATAAGTAATTTAAATTTTTAAATTTTATTTAATGGAGCTATATTTTAATTTAAATTAATTAAATATGATTAAAATTTTTTAAAATTCTTATTGAATATCAAAATTAAAATTAAAAACAAAAGAAAATTATAAATATTTAATATTTAAATGGAAATTTACAAATTATCTAATATTTTTAAATAAAAACATGGGATTTTGTGGGAAAAACTCGAGAATTTAACCAGAATTTGCAAAACTTTATAAATTATAAATTCAGTTAAACATTTCTGGGTATTCTATTGTATACATAGTCTACATGGAAGAATTATTAGTTCTATAAGAATGCTATAAGAATAAGGAAAACAATTAAATTCTGGATTAAGTTATCTCATTGTTGTGTGAAAGAGACATTTCTTACGCAAAAAGAAATTCCCACGAATTTCAGTCGCCGTCACCGCCGTTGAGAGGATTAGGCGGATTTCACCCATTGTTGTCAGCGAGCCAGAATCCACGGGCTTATCGGCGGATTTACATATATCCCTTCAAAATACCCCTTTTGACTATAACTTCTATAGGGGTAAAATATGCAATACAAAATATCTTGCAAACCCAAAGTTTGAAAAGTTTGTGTCCAACTCCCAGCTGAGTTTCGAGACGGGGACTGTCACCGCCCGCTTCCTACTCAATCCCATCCATATTCATCCCATTAAAACCCCGTCTATCGTCAATCTTTATTACTTATTTCAGGGATTCGGTTAAAACTTTTAAGACCGCGATATAAATCAAAATGTTATCAATTTTCAAAAAAATCCCAAATTTACAAAAAATCCGACAGAAATCCCGTGAAATCCGGTAAAATTGGGTAAAAATCCGGCTTAAAACGAAATAAAAATGATTTACCAATGTGTGCAGAATTATTAAATTTTAAAAAGCGAGTTTTATTTTTGGTCTCTTTCTCGGAATTCCTTTCAGAATTCGGGGAAATAATAAAAAAATCAGGTATAAATCAACGGGAATTTGATCAAATTAGACATTTCAAGATTCAATTAGTTTTTTATTATATTTGATATTCCTCTTAAATTTGAAGGCAATTTTTTTACTAGAATCAAATACAATTTTTAACATGTAAATTATCATTTTAATAAAACGGCAAGAAATTGAAATAACAAATTTTTTGATAATTTCCCAAAAAAGTAATAAAATTTCCCCCAAAAATATTAACAAACAAATGATAACTCCAAATGAGAGTGCAATAAATAAAGAAAGAATATTTGAGAATAATTTCTGTGGTTGAAATCCGCCATCATTAAATGTTTGTTTTGAATTAAATAAAAATTTATAATTTTGAATATCCGTTTTACGTCATTTTTAACCTTTTCAATTAAATTTGGTATTCCGCTTTCAAATAATTTTTGAAACAAAGATTTAAAAAAATATTGTGGTAAATCAATTAATTGAACTCCAATATATTGCCCCAAAAAATGCACTGAACCGATTTTCATCTCAAGTTTTTCATTAGTTTGAAAATATTTTTTCAAGCTTGATATTCTTCCTGAATCTGCGAGGAGAAGTGAGTCTTTGCATTTTGTAAATTCATCCAGATATGTGGATTTTTTCGACCTTGTTCTATAATAATAATATGCTCTCAAATGTGTTTGAATTATTAGCCTTGAATTGTTGTAAAATGATGTAAATTTGTGGGTCAAAATTCTACAAGGAATTAAATTATTAAATGGGATAATTTTGCATTCAGATTCATAATAAATGAGATTTGAAACATCAAAATAATCTTTGCAATATTCCCGACATTCATCAATATTATCGAAATTTTTATTCGGCAAAAATCCTATATCACGACTCAAGCTTATTAAATATATATAAAAGTCCAAACCATCAAAATTATCCCTAGTTAACTCATATTCAAATATTGTGTAATTATGCTCATTAAATTCGGATAGATTCCGGTAGAAGACGCTCTTGAGTGGCGCCAGTAGGTTAGTGGTGACAATAGAGTTATATCCATTAGAGATGATAATTCCTGCGACAAACCCCCATGCCAGAAATACACCCCTCAGCGCCCTCTTTCCCAAAATTCCATTTAAATTTGAATCTTGGCTTACAAATGGCGCCCAAACACCCAATATTATAGAACTCCATCTGGCGGGGGTGGCTCTTGCCGAGAAACAAAATAGGATAATAAGACTAAATGCTGCCCCCAATGTAAAGTATAGGGTTCCGGTGTCAAAGGGATCGAGAAGAGATTGGGGGTTCAAATGGTTCCGCGAGATGGGGGAACATGTTATATAATTCCTCTCAATATACCCCAAAGTAGCGTATTCTATATAATTATAGTGCCTGTAATCTTCGTATAAATTTACAATAATAATTTTATCAATCTCTTGTCTTTGAGACCATTGAATTGGCGCACTATTAGATGAACTTCCGTTAATGAATTGGGCAATAATTTCATAAATGTGGACAAATGTTGAAATATTTGGATTTGAATATTTTGCATAAATATTTGAGTTTGAGCTATATGGATTGAGTAAATCCTCCAACCTCACTGTATAACCTTCAATATTTCCAAAATGAATAAATGTTAAATCAATTTGTTTCATCGATATTTTTTTATATTCCTCGAGTTCCTCTCTACATGCGGATAATTGGCAATTAATGGGAATTTTTACAACATCATTTTCTAATCTTCCTGTCACACTATTTGTATAATTTTGAAATTATAAATTTTGTTGTTGAATACTTACGAGTTGAATATAAAACGAGAAATACATATTTTGTTAGTGAATCTATCCGGGGGAAAGTATTTAACAACTCGGAAAAAGTAAATAAATATAATTCTTTTTTGGCCCATTGATTATATCTTTTTGCCTGAGAATAAACAAAAAAATTATTCACATTATAACTCCAAATGACCTCTGAAAATCCTATACTTGATTTTTTTAGAATAGGAAGTTGATTCTTGTAATATTTAGAATATGAACTTTTATTATCCCAATAAAAATATGGCTGATGGATAGACCAAAAATTAAATGGGTTTGGGGAGAATATTTCAATGGAACAATTGGGGAAATTCTTGGAAAAATCATCGAGATTTATAAAATTTAATTGACTTTGGATTGGCATAAAAAATGAGTAAATAGCTGCAAATTTGAATATCTTAATAAAATATGGGGATTTCTCCATATTATGGTTTTGTATGAAATTTTATTCACCGAGAAATACTTGATTTATATATTAAATAGGTAGTTATTTAATTAAATTTTATGAAATTCGCTTATATAAATTTGTGGAGCTGGAAAAATAATATTTCAAGATAATTATTGGTAGGATAAATTGATAATTTAAAACTTTATAAAAAAACAATTTTAATGAGCAACAATTTTGCAAATGATATTGTACCGATAATATATAATATATCGATAATGAGAGTATTCAATGAATTATTAATGACAAAAACACTCTGTTTTAAATTATAGCCCTGTTATAAATCCAATTATTAAATATAGTTTACCGTAATTGGAACTGCAATGTGTAATGTCAAAGTAATGGAAAATAACCAAAAAAAAGTATTATTTGTGTACCCTTACATCCGGCATGTGGGAATTCTTACAAATTCGAGATAAACGGCGCGGAAGTTAGGCGCACCAATGTATTAGGATAGGAATTTCAATTTTGATTAATTAATAATAGATAAAATAATCTCAAATTTGGCAAAAAAAATCTATCAGGAATTCCGCGAAACCGGTAAAATTGGTTAAAAATCAATTAAAATCCGTCTTAAAACGGAATAAAAACGATTTACGAATGTGTGCACGCGTGAAGCGAATAGTTTTGAGAGATTTTGAATCCATTTAAGAAAAATTCTCTCATACATGCTTTAAATATTTTTAAAATAGATGGATTCGGAAGATTCTTAATTTTAGTTTATAATAATTTATATCCGTAGATTATATAAGACGTATTCTGAAATTTCAAGCAGGTTGGGGTATCTTGTAATTTAAATATATTTACTTTAATAATTTAAGTGTTTCAATTCAAAGGGGGCTTTAAAAACAAATATTATTTCTTACTTCGCCAATCACATTTCAAGTTTTCAAAAATTTATAGTTAATCCAGGATTAATTCCACAATTCATGATAAGAGGTTTTTCGTTAAAATTCGGGTACGTCTTTTGCACAAAGAATTGTGCACAAAATTGCACAATTTTGAACAACCTTGACTGGAATCTCTAAAATTTTACGGTAGACGCGTCCAGCTCGCGAATCATCTCCCTCAAAGGGAGGAGAAGAAGAGCTTAATTATTAAACATGTAAACAAATTATTTCTTATTCTCGTACATAATCTCAAAAGAAATTACCACTTCGGAATCTATTTTTTAATTAATTTGAAATTTATGATTAAAAAAAATCTAATTGACTGTAATTCTCGTAAAACAATTAGGTAAATCATTTTGATAATCCTAATAGGTGATTAACAATGCAAAATTATTGTATGATGAACTAAAATGAAAATACAAAATATTGTAGTAGTTACTATTAATATTGTAGTAGTATATACAAAGTAGTATCTTATAATAAAAATTTATTTATATTTTATTTGATGAATTTTATTGAATATTAACGCGTAGTGGAATCATTTTGATATATTGTTATTGATAGGCTATAAAAATACATCATATTCATTACCTAAAATATATCAAAATTCAAAATAGGATTTTAAAATTTTGAAATGAATTTTTAAAATATAATATTATAATTTTTAAAATAAACGGAAATAAATGTGATTTTCAAAAATTGCATTTGAATAACGCCAAACATTTAAACAATTTTAATAAATTAGATTATAAAATAAAATAAGATCAACAATTCAGTCAACTCTTTGTAAATTCGGATCCGTATTTCCAAATTTCCCGATTTAATTCCCGAATTCACAGGAAATCTTGTTTTTCCCAACCAAAGACTTTGGAAGGAACTGAGGAAAACTGATTTAAGACTCGTTAATACTCGTATCTAGCTAATTATTTGCCCATTTAAGCACAAAAACGGGCGTGGGATTTGTTAAATTAATATTTTCCTTTATTTTTCAAAAAAAAATCTATATTTTTCATAAACAGAAAGCCGAGGAATTAAACACGCAAAGTTAAATTGAGTTGTATTAAACTCAGGATTACAGAAACATTTAAATAAATTAATCGGCTTTGGAATTAATTAGGGATCTGAAATCCATTGGATCAATCTGAAAGGTCGGATTGGATCGAAAGGGATCTAATCAGAAGATTTACTTGGAATTCGAAAAAAATTTCAATCCAAAAAGATTAGATTGAAATGTGTTTGAATCTAAAATTATCCAAAGAGATTCTTCCGAACAATCCCATAGATTTAGGGTGCCGTCATCCAATCCACTTGGGATCGAAATTAAGTAAATTCGATTTAAGCTCAGATCGTATTGATAAAATTTAGAAATAAATTGAATCCGTTTAGGAATAATTCCCTCAAATATGAATTTAAAAAATTTAAAAATAGATCCAACGGCAATTGTCCTTCTCACATTGTAAAGTCACACATTGACGTTTTTTAGTCGTATAAACCTATTGTGTACAATATTTTAACAATAATAAAAGTTATGGATTAGTTCGAGCAAGTTTCACAAAAATAAAAAAAAACATTGAAAATTTAAATTAATAATTCTAATCTAGAATATATTTATAGATTTCCAATCAGACGGTTATCTCAATTTAAGAAAAAAGAGTTGAGGATGTCTGTCCGTCCGTCTATCTTTGCGTATTATATAACATTATTCTCTATTGGAAAGAATATGTAGCAGAATTTTTATATTATTTATCTTTGAATATACATTTTCAAACTTTTAAATTATTCGCATAAATTAAATATTCAGTAGCCAAATATATATATTCAAATTCCCCATCGAAAACTAATTCATAATAAAAAAATCCGTAATACGGGAAATGGAATGCAAACTCTATAATGGGTACTTTATAACTTATTTTTTAAAGATTTTTTACTCCTAATTAAAGCCATCCCACAATCTGGATCAGGGCTAAATAAATACCCATACTTTTCCCAAAAATTAAATTATAATGGGGTTTAATGCTAGTTTTTAAAATTAAATATAAGGGCATAATCCTCCAACTCTATACTCCTCCCTTTTTCTCCCGCCGATCCCGCCGTCACTAAAAAAAGCCTATATTCATTTAGCCATTTCCAGTGTGTAAATTTTACTCTCGACTTTCTCTTTATTTAATCTTCTCCACAACTTTCTCCAAAACCAAAATCGGATTAGGAATTCCTTGCAAAATGAATGTCTAATTGAACATTTTGTCACCTTTGAGAAATATTATGCATTTATTTAAATATCTCATGGAATTTAGAGAAATCTTTTTTTAAAATTATTGATATATTTTATCATTTTTTAGCATTTTTTAAAAATGGCGCTAAATTATACCAAACAAAAATTATGGATCCAAATCCTTAATATTTGCCACTTTTTAAATCTAGATAATAAGAAATTTGTTTAGATTTTAATCCTCAATTCTTAGCATATAGCCTAATATCTCCTGAAATTGAAAAAATCGGACCCAATTTGATTGGATTTCAGTTGGGAAATTCGCCCCGAATTTGCAAAATTTAATTTTGCATTTGATTTTGAGCTGATATTTCCGTCATTAAATTCAATTCCAAATCTATCAGTATGTATAATATTGAATCCATTTTTAGCCCATTCTCTCAATTTAAGAAAAAAAACGGGCTATAGTGTTTGGAATGTCCGTCCGTCCGTCTGTCTGT
>JAAZTK010001672.1:0-13218 GCA_036507255.1 Megalothorax incertus
AGAGAAATGAGGACAAATCGATAGTAGGGAGTATGCGAGTAAAACTCCAACTTGGCTTCAACCACTCTCCTTGTTCTTCTCGCAATATCAATCCATCCAGCATCCACCTAACTACTTAAGCCTATCCTTGCATTATAGCATCCATATATCCTAATCGAGTACCTTTAGAGCTTTCAAGGGTAGATAATATCCTCCTGCTCCATTTACAGTGAGATAAAGCACTCAAATTCCCATCCTAATAAATCAGGTAGATCCTTCAAAGGTAGATACTACGAAGAATTTGGGTTTTTTTTAAACGAAAGTAAATTCTCCAATTTGAAATTGTCTTAAATTCAGGGGCTGACCTTGAATAATTCAATAAACCTATTGGCGACCTTCTTCCTAAGCCATAGTCATTTCCTTTCCCCTTTTTTCGGGCTTTTTTTTTAAACGGGGAGCTACGACCCATGTCCCAAGGGGTAGCCAGCCCCAAAGATTTATCCTCAATGCATTGATGTTGTCAGTCAGTGACTGATCATGATCCTGAGCTGCAAAAGAGAAGCAATTTGCAATATTCAGGCTCATCAGACAGATTTGATCTGCTAATTTGGATCCCGCAATTTGCAAACTGCGTCATTTCCTCGGAATAAACCAAATCTTCTGCCAGTCAATAACTCGTGCATTCTTAGAATGAATTTGAGTAAATATTGATACGAGTTTTAGCCTTTTAGGCAATTGAAATTTATTATTAAATAAATAAAAATATACTCACTTCATCTGCTTTACAATGGTAGATTTTCCCGACTCTCCAGCACCTGTAAAAAAACACAGAAAAATCAAAGATAAATAAACATTTGCATTTACATTGGATCTCATAGGAATCCAATTAATTAGCTCAAACCACACTCATGTTTTTGAACCACATCAAATAAATCTTGCAATTTGAAAAGGGGAGAGGAAATAGAAGCCACAAAAAGGCCCGATACCCTAATTAGCAATTAATAAAATTCCTAGTAAATTCCATCAAAATTCAACCTATTTACTCTTTTGAAGGATCCACAGTGGGACCCCCATAAATTTAAATGTTATAAGTCTATACTAGAAGTATTACAAAGTTCAAAAATGACTTGAAAGCAGTCTGAAATATTGCAAAAGGTACCCTAGTACATAAACTGAGTAGCAAGCAAGTCAGGTAGGCTAATGAAAGGATTTATTATGAATTTATGAGCCCATGAAAGAGCCTTAATAATAATATTTCGTCATTCCCCGGGCCATTATGATACAAAGCAAGTAAGGATAATAAAAAGAATGGGATAGGGATCAAATATCTACATAAAAAGTCAACTAATATTGAATATCCTACTTTAAGTACCTACAATATATGCTATCTAATAACAAAGTAATAAAGTTCTAATGTTCTCCAGAACCCCTCGAAAACCCCTTCGAAAAAGGGTAATATTTGCAAGAAAAAGGGAATGAAAGTCTGAAAGTTATGCAGAAATCAGTCCCTATATTTGAATATTTTCGATTATTACGTACAAATTTAAGGATAAAAATTTGAGATCAAATCCTCTGCACCCCTTCCTATCCTCGGGTGTATTCGATACTACAGATATAGGTATTATTAATATGTAGGGTACCTACTTGTATTTTAAGTATTTTAGAAATTGAATCCTTTGAATATATGACAAAATTGCTATAATTTGATACAAAAGAAATCCAACAATTCTCAATTCTCGGAATTTAAGGATTAAAATCTCCATCCTCCATCCTACTCATATTTCGAGACATCTTCAAACGTCCAAGAGTCTCTCTGAATTCAAGTGTTTAAATCTACGTCATTCCACCATGAGAAATCCTATCTTTTGAATCCAGTATATCCAACTTTCTTATTGTGTACGTAGGTTTGAGTATTTTGAGAGGGGTTTCCTGGAATTCCATCTTACAATCCCTTTTGAAAAGTTGTACAAATGATCTCTGGATAAACAAAGCCCTCATCAGTCATATCATGGATTCATGATTAAACTAGATTATTCAAAAACAGATCAAAATGCGACCCAGTTAAAGACTAAAGTGAATGTAAATAGGATAATTTATAGCATTTTTTAACCACCACTATCCACATAATGAATATACGATCGAATTGCGTCTCGGACCCTCCCGATCCCTTATAAAATACAAAATCCTACTCTGATATACTACTACTAGTATATGCAGCCCTTAAATAGGCTTACATTCTCCATTTATCTCCGGATATGGCAGATTTACTTTGATTAAGCTTGCAATTCGCAAATTGCTCCAAGCCCCTCGAATCCTCAATAGGCAAGTGATATAGGGTGACTTAGAAAACAAATACTCTGCCTAGCTTGGGCTTAAAGAGATGCACAAATATTTACAAAGGATACCAAATCAATCCAATCCATCTAACTCGTATACTTTACATACAATACTTGATTAAAATTATTTTGATTCGAATAAATGGCGAGTCAAAAGTCAGTCTATTTACATAAGTATAATAATTGGGTATTTGGTAGGTTCCATATATTCAGAGGTGGTTAAGCTAAGGAAAAACTTTGATAATTTACAGAAACTTTTAATTATAAAGTTTGCTCATTAATCATTTTTCCAGATGATTAAAACCTTCCATTTTTAGCCATTAAAATACTCATTTGAACACCCTTTCTTCGTGAATCGTAGTATTACAGTCTTAAATGATATTGATCAATTAGTTTGATGATAAACAGGGATCACTTTGTTTGATAATTTATGGAAATAAAATCATATATGCTTCAATATTTTGTAATTTGCAATAAGGATATGCATAGTCGACTCGTACTACGAGTATGTAGACTCTAGAATTAAGTAATTTGAAAAATTACTAATTTGAAGGACACGAGGAACTCTTGGAGTCAGTTGGATGGTTGAGGAAAAGGCGTTTACACAAAATTATTAAAAGGAGATATGACAAAACCAAATGTGTTTTTGATTGGCCACTGAAGGGGCTCATTGATTGCAATTCAAATATTTCAGATTTGTATCATAATTATCGAGATATAGTACTGTAAACTTAGGAGTAAAAAATACGCAAAACAATATGCATAACCCCAATACATATCGCATTCAAGCATTGGAAAACTTTTAAATTGATTAGTATTACTATTACTTTAATGGCCTACACATGCATATCCCTTGCCATTCCATACCTAAATGATATATTCATGTTATATCAGATAATTTGTTGACATTTGAAATTGCACACGTGGAATCATTTAAGAAATTAAGATTAATTTTAAAATATTACAAAAATGAAAGAAAATACTTATAGACTATTCTGCATTCCACAATATTTATTAAGTTTACTAATTGGCACTATTTCAATTCAAATTCACATTTCCTACAGGCTAAACATTCCAAAAGGTAGGAGTCTAGTTACGTTACATAGTTATGATTCATGAACATTTAAATGAAATTAAAAGCCAACATAAAATTCTTGCAAAAATGCTAAAAATACAGAATAATGTCTCTCAGAAAATGTCTCCACATTTCTCAGAATTCTAAAAAATTTCAAAGCTGGCCAAAAGTTTCATTTCAATCGAAATAATTTGTAAATTACCACAAAACACGAGTAAATTATGTAGGTGGTTACCGCCCGTTTCTTTTGCATGTCTACCTAATCATTAGACGGTCCTTATTTCTTTACAATTTGAATATTCTATGATATCAGATAGTACAGATATCTTTGCAATAAAAGACATTTCTAAAAATACAAAGCTTGAACGGAAATGAAATGAATCCAATGATTAATTTCAAGTCTTGAAATTTTATCATCTGATAACAAGCAGAATGCTTGATATGTATGATATCTAATTCTACGATAGTATCCTATAATCTATTGGAAAAGCTAAAATTAAACATGTTATAAAATATATAAATAGATCCAAGATGAAGTATTGAAACTTTCAAAGTCAAGTTGGAAATCAGGCTTTTAACACACTTTTTTGACATAGTATAAAGATTAGTAGTACCTACCATATGGACTTGAATTTCTTAGAATGAAATAATGCATTTTTAAAGAGCATTTTACTTCATTCCAAGTTTTTAAAGGAATTCCATAATTGTCGGGAGACTCTAACTTCCTCTGAGACCATGAAAATGAATCATTATATGATTCTTATCCAGACCCAAAGGTCTTTTGTGTTTGATAGAGTCTACAATTTAATCGAGACAAAAAGATAAAAGGAAGAAAAGCTAGCTTTTAATTCTTCTTCCACTGAATTCAAGTACAAATTCCTAGTAAAACATTTATTGAACTACAATACATCTTGAACTGGCCATATTCATTAGAGAAATTAGACAAACTTTCTGTTGAAATATTTTAACAAAATTAAATTAAAGAAGAATTCCAGGAAAAATAAAACGCAGCAGGAACAATTTCCAAATTTAATGGGGATTAAAATTAAATAAATATGGCCTGCCTGAACGGCCCCTTCAAGAAATATCAGCAGAGCAGACCTAAAAATGTCAAATGCAAGCATGCAAATGTCATTTGTCAAAAATTAAAGAAATTGTATTACATTTACGGCTAAATGCCTCCAAAACGTTTTAATAAAAAAAACCTCGTCTATTGAACTATTGCCCTAAATTGAAGTGCTTTGGACAGCTTTAGAACACCCCGGAAAAAAGCAATTTCAAACCTGGAATTTTGTGAATTATCAAAGGCAAGAAATGCGATTTTGTATGCAATCTGCAATCTAAATTCTAATGCATAATGTATCGTGGTTGAAAGTACGATGCTAGTATTATGTTTGAGGCTTGAGATAGAAAGGGTAAGCTTATTTGGCCATGTAAATAGGTGAGGACAGATGAAAGTAAAATATATGGGTGGACAGAGTTGTTTATTTTTCTTTGAGGAGCTGAAAGAAAGCTTTGAAAGGAAACATAGCTCCAACACACACACACACACACAGGAAAGGGGCCTGGATCTGTATCTTAAAGATCAAATCAAGTCTCAAGAACTCGAAACAGGCGTAGAAATGACATGAAGGTCATAAAGAAAACACTGAATGTGCTGCAGAGATCTTTGTTTTTTCCCTTATAAAGAAGAAGATGGGGAAACCGCGGCTAATCTTAAAGCTTGAACGACCTCTGAGTGAATTAAGGGATCATTTGGTAGGACCATCTGTCAGCTGCGGATACAAAATCTAAAGATAAGGGTTAAACAGGGGATATATCCGTAGTAGTACACATAATTAATATCAAATGAATATAGTTAAAAAAAAGCCCTTATCAGCTCCTACTAGATACAGATATAGTAAATTCTAGAGTATGTACTCTTCCGCCGTCGTTGGGAGAAGGGGGAGAAATAATTGATCGATCTTTTTTGGCCTGGCATAAAAAACAAGCTGAAAAGAGGATGGGAGTCAGAGAAGGAAAGAGAAATATATTTTATAAATAATGAATATATGCAGATGTAGTGAATACGGCTATCCTTTTTGCCCTTTGTCTTCGCCCCGACTCCGAAATGGTTTTAAAAATGGGAATGTAACTCGTGGAACTCTACACATCTTGCATGAATTTACATTTCTTTGAATAAATCTCCCCCCATGCTTTTGAATTCACACAAAAATCTACAATCTACAAATAAACTACGAATAGATTATGAGCGAAACACAAAAGAACGGCATATTTTGAAAAATGTACAAAACACTTGGCTAAGTTTATACAATGCAAAATAACCCTATTTTTTATTTTTCTTGCATTCCAGCCTTCCTCAGGGAATGCAAAAAAATTAACGATGTGGTTTTATTAATTAAATCTAGACTTGTTTTTTTTTAAAAAAAGGACATTCATTAAGTATTTAAAAAACAAATCTCGGAAAAAACAATACTCTTGACTCTTGAGCGAAGATTGAGAATTGAGATAATGAACCAGAAGAAACTGAATTTCTGGAGATTCGTCCAATGTCAACATTTTAAGAGCTACCTAAATTATGTGGTTGTTTGTCTGGATGTACCTAGGCAGTACTATAACTCTCGTTTGTCAATTAAGAGCAATTTGCCAAAAAACAAAGATTTGTGTACTCAAAGTCGAGTGTTTTTAGAGGGGGATTTTAGAAATTTGAGCATTTTTGGACAACGTATAATTATGGCTCATAGTTAACTGTTAGATGATGATATAAAGAGTTTAAATTGAGAGCTTACCGAGAAGTAGGAGCTTAATATCTTTGGCTGCTTGAATCCCATCTTCTTTCAGATTCTTTTCAATCTGTTTGGAGCGTGCCAAAGCAGCTCTCCTGAAAAAAAATCAAACCAAACAAAGTTACAAAATTGTCATTGCATTGCATTGCATTGTTTTTAAAAAGAATTTGGAATTCCAGGTTAAAAAAACTAGGCATATTTTAAAATAGATTATCATTCTTCTACGACACTAAGCACTCACTACGAGAGTAAATTGAACATGAAAGACACGAAAAATTCAAATTCCTTGAAATCTATCATTAATTTAAATCTATTAATAGTTCGATAGTAGACTAAAAGGATCCCTTTGATCTCAATTCACTATAAAAACTATATTAAATCAAACTGTCAAGACTCAAGCGGCACTTACTCTTCTGCTGACCTGCAAAAACAAAAAAATAAACATTTTATATTAAAATTGGACCGCAATCCTTCTTTAAAAAAATATACTTACATTGCACAACCCATTTTAACTCAATATTTATTTAAACGTTGACAAAAAGAAACACAATCCTCAGAGTAAGGTTGCCGTCGGAGTCCGCAATCAAATTACCTATAGGAAGGAGACGGAAATTTAAGTCAAATACACAAAACTGACACGTTCACGGTTTGTTTTTCTCAAAAACAGAAATATTATGATTTAACACTAATAAATTTCAATTAATTGTTGTTTTTTTCGCTCCACGACTCGACTCCCTTTTCTTTAAACTTTGATAATAAATGTTATCTCGTTCTCCACAATCCATAAACCACACTGATGAGTAAACCTCGTCCTCATCCGTCCCACTTTTGTCAATCCTCTTTGGATTTCTTTTAAATTACACTCTTTTCGTCGAAGCACTTGCCCCTCCACAAATGATCTGATCTGATCTTATTTGTAAATTTAGATGGACTTTTAAATCTCAATATTCACTCCTTCCGCCCATGAATATAATTTAAAGAAAGGCCGGAGGAGAAGCGACGAGAGAGGAGCTTGAAAATTGTAGGGGAAATGAGTCGATATTTGAGTTTTTGGAGAAATGGGAGGTGAGTGAGTGAGCGAGGGTGCTGCGACCACTCCCTTTGAGTTCCCACTCGAGTACGCGGAGAGAGAGAAAGGACCCGGAAAATGCTCTCACTCACAGAACACGCTCTCTCCTTCTAATACCAAAATACGAGTGAGGAATCCAGGTGATGGTGGAGGAGGATTAGAGGTGTAGTAATAGAGTCAGT
Source organism: Megalothorax incertus (assembly GCA_036507255.1). Classification (NCBI taxonomy): domain Eukaryota; kingdom Metazoa; phylum Arthropoda; class Collembola; order Neelipleona; family Neelidae; genus Megalothorax; species Megalothorax incertus. The sequence goes on from JAAZTK010001672.1 coordinate 7,428, forward strand.
CAGTAGCTCAGATTCTCAGAAAACGGCCCTGAAAGGTGCAAAAATGGATTTTGAATGATATTGAAATAGATTTCCAGAAATGTCACAAAAAATTCTAATTCTTTAGAGTAGTACTACTACCAATCCTCACACACTAATGACTCTTAACAGCGGTTGGGTAGGTTTAAAATTTAGATTCAAGTGTTTTAGATGGGAATGAGGATAGAAATCAGTTTGATTGGGGAAATTGTATACAGTACTGACTACGGAGAGAAGGATGTACAATTTAAAAGTATGTTACATGCAAGTATAGACTATAGATGCATAGAGTACGAACATAGCTCCCCCCTAACTGCCGACATATACCGAATGTGCTTAAGAGGAGAAGGATAATCGCTAAATTCGCTGTGTGGGAGTTGAATATGGGTTCTAGGCAGGGAGCTGAAATATATAGAAGGAGGAAAGAGAATAAATTAGGCCTAGCTAGGCATGGCTATATAGAAACTATCGATCGGATTCTTCCCCGAATGGATTGGACTCGGCTCGGAATACTCGGAAAAAGTCCTCATTCCCATCCCCTATAGACCAAGCCGCTCATGCTCCACCTCGGAGTGTGACGTCATTCGGGAGCTGCTGGGATGGCCAAAAATCTCTCGAGTCCTCCAGGGAATATACTAGTGTAAGCAGAATAGGGTTAGTGAATGAGGTAGCCTTATAATTATTAGTGGGAACCGAAAGACACTCACCCACACTCGCCCTGCCCTCCACCGAACCCAATTTCAAACTCTCCGAATTCCGAATTTCAAAGAATCAAATGCTATCCTCGGTTCATTCGCATTCTAAACTGCATCTGATCTATTGAATTCTATTCGTACATGTAGTCTCAAGTAGACTGTAGACGTCTCAAATTCCAAATTTGTATGCAACCAATGCACTCACCGTATATATTTGGCATTTGACAATCATTTCTGAGTTTCTGCTTCTTTTAAAATTCTCGAATGAATTTACACTTGAAAAAAAAGCAATTTACGACCCACTAGTATAATATACTAGTAGTACGATACCTAATATTTGCAATGTTACGTAGTACGATAAATAGAGATTTTGAGGAAATAATTATCTTTAAAATCCTTTGAGAATTATCAAGAAATTATTAGCTTCAATTATTATTATTTTGTATTACAATAATACTTGGGCAATGAATCAGGAGGTGGGCAATTCCAGCTAAAATTGCTCAATTAAAAACAAATTGCAAACAAAATATCAAATAGCCTGCCTGAAATTAAAATAGCCTACCTGATACCTACTTATAGTTATTTATAAATTGTATAGCTTACCACATTAAAGAATTATTTATGCTTAAATTGAGCCAAATGAAATGGTAATGAATTGAGGTGAGGAATTCCTAGTTTGTAAACCACAAAAAAATGTCATTGTCGCTTTTTTGGGGTTACGAACTTTTACTAAAGATTTGAATGGGTCTATAAGGACTGGAATTAAGCAAGTGATAATGCGTTTATTACCTATTTTGGCACCCTGCCTAATTAGTCCTTGGCTTGATCATGATCAATTTAAAACCCCTTATCGGATTAAATTAAAAGAATTTGGTAGAGAGGTGTAAGCTGTACAGTTCTTCTAAATTTTAAAATAGACCAGCTATACGATTACATCCAATTTTAGCCAATTTTTATCATTAAAAACTATTTTTCTAATTCAAATGTACCAGGTTTAACTACTAATTATTAATTAATGATAATTACCTTTCTTTAGGGTAGTCACAAGCTGAATTAAGAATTTAAGACCGAGCTTCCGGAACCGGTGTTTTTTGAAAAAATACCACGTTAAAAATATCAATTGAACGGCAATAAATCAAATTAAATGACAAAGATAATCACAATTAAATATGGATTTAAGAGATCGTAATTGTCGAGTATTTGTAGGTGTATTAATTAGCTAATTAAAAAGTTAAATAAATGACATGTGTTTTGTATTGTTTTTTCGTAAACAAAAACTCAATTTTTAAAAAAATCGATTCGAATGAGAAATCCGAGTAATTACTAAATGGCACTGCAATTAATATGAGTGATAAAGGTCCTCGAGAACACTAGCTCAATCAGAATTAGACGATGAAGACCGGTGACCTCGAAAAAGTGACCTCAAGAGAGCTGAAGAATTGACAAGAATTTGAATTTTGCAACGGAACAATTTGGTCTATTTCCCGCCCTATGCTACACCTGCACAGTGAACCGTTACATTTTTATGCATCTTTTTAATTAAAATTGTATTTAATTGTTTATTTAATTATAATTAAGCAATCCAATTAATTAATTCTGATGATTGAATTCTTTGTTAATTTTATTTTTTACCATTTCTCCCCATATTACAATTCCAATAATTTAGAATTCGTGTTTTATGTGTATAAATTAAACCGATGGTTGAGAGCGATTTTTTTAAATTTTAATTATCTTTAATTGGATTTAATCTAATTAACTTTATATCCTAATTAGAAATAGTATTTACATAAAAATCCGAAACAATGCTGTAGGGGTATATGTTTTACCCATTAATTATACACAGAGAAAGACGGCTATCAAAAACCATTTTTCATGCTAACAATCCCCATCTAGATTTAATTTTAATTGATTTTATGGATGATTTTTTAATGCATTATGATTACAATTAAATAATTAAGCTTAAAACCTTTATGCAACATTACCACACATTGTATATGCGAGCTCTACCAATATTTACAAATACATTTGCACACTCTAACTCTATAATATTTACAGCGAGTTTTAAAACATCACACTTTTTTTCATCATTTCACAAATCTCACTTTTTAAAATTGATTTAATTCAGTAGAACTATACATGGTAGACTGTACATTATCTAAGTAATTACCCCCCACCTAATTATATTTAGATTTTTAGAACCCGCCCAAATCCTATATGATTGCGATTAGTTTGATAAATTCTATATCTGTAAGTCTGTACATTTGTAAGATTAACAATTCTTATAATGGAGCTAAATTATTAGTTAATTGACAAAATTGTAATTCTTAGCTGTTTCTGTTCAAAACTTTTACAGCGGGTTTAAAAATGAAGCTATATTTTTTAAAAACTAGTGACACTGCAAATCTATACTCGTACCATTTAGGTAATAAAATCATTATTCGAATATGCGCTTTTTTAAACACACACAAAAAAGGTATCTTATAAAAATTCACAATTAAAAACTCGACCTTTGCAAATTAACCTATTAAAAGGTTTAAAAGAGTTAGAGGGCTAAATAATAGTAGTAGTTATTTGACATTATCCGTCTTCATTTCGAGATCAACAAAGGCACAAGCCCCTAGACCGGACCTTTAATCAAATAAAAATCAATTATTCATCTACTCGTACCTATCAATCAATTATTTATTATACCTTGCTTGTTGGGAAAGTAGAAGATGCGAATGGGAAAGTGCTACTTGAAGTGCTGGCGTTCGAGGACAATTGGACTGACTGGAGGATGGCAGAATTGAGTGCTGCACAAACTGGTTCTATATTTAATTTAAAGAAAGCATTTAATTTACAATATTAAATATATAATGAATTAAATACCTCTCTGCCTGGAAGACAACTGCCAACCAACGGGAGACTCCCAAGGGTTTGCATAAGCAAGGAGCGAGAAAGCATTCTCCATCAACTTTTTATTCAATTCATTATAGCCGTAGGTTCGTCGCATGGCGGAATTCAAAGATTGTAATTCCCTCCCCACACAAAGTATCTTCTCTACATCATTCCCTATACCATCCTCATCCCCATCCCTTGCCACTCCATTAGTTTTAGAACCATTCTCTACTCCTCTGACCTTTCCATTTGTCACGGATCCCTTGTTCACATTATTGCTATTATAAGGGCTCTCAAACTCTCCATTACAAGAGTCTGGTGAAGTCTGATGAGGGGAGGGAAGAGTCTGAAGAAGTAGTGCTCGGTTGTTTTTTCAAAGATGTTGATCCACCATCGATTTCTACATCTATTAAACTCAATGTTAAAATTTACATTTGTTTTTTAAATGACCAAAACCTACCCATTTCATCCCCACACCCATTGACACCCGTCTGTTGTTGATATCCATTAGTATATGTTATATCCATATCCTCAGGGGTCTGTCCTTGGACTTGCACATCTCCATTACAATATCCTTTGTCTTCCTTGGTCTCCTTTGAACTCTTTGGGCTCATTAGATGGCCAACAAGTTCCACAAAATGACGACAACGGAGCATAAAGAGTAGATCTGGATTAGAATCTAATAGATTTGGGTATAAACTCTTTGTCTCCTCTTCAGCTTCTCGGATATGACCCTCAAGAACTAATCGTTGGATTTCTGTAATCAAATTAAATTGAAATTAAATGTACATTGTATAATTGTATGGTTTTACTTTGACGGTTTTGCATAGACATTAAATCTTCAGCTACTGCTTGGCCGCATGTCTTTGCAAACGCCTCTGCCGTTGAGCAATATCTAAACATGGGAGGAATTCTTTATAAAATGCACCAAATATTAATTAAATGATTAAAAGTTTACCCATGATGGACCAAATAAGACATGACCATTTTGTTCATGACCCCCTCCCAATTCCGAAAATTATCAATAGGATATTTTTGAATGGAGAGGCGTGTCTTTGCCCTTAGTTCTTTAACCATGTCTTCAATGTCGAAAACAAAGGGATTTTGACCAAAGTTTGCATCTACGATTTCTCCAGGTGTTTGTAGACCAACGGTAGGGAATAAACTCGACTGTTATTAGAGAAGAAATTAAAATTGTAATATAAATAAAGTATTTAAATCTACCTGGGGTAAATCAGTAAAGGCAATTCCTAAATGATGTCCATTTTTGGTGTAGAAGCAGGTATTGTCGAGCAAATTAATCCCACATCCAATGACATCCCCTGTTGTAAAAGTTGGTCCATAAGGCTGTCCAGTACCAGATGAACAAAAAGAATTCCCATCGTCTCCGTGATATCCGTATGAATGTTTATCCCATCCTGAGAAAAATAAATAGAATTTGAAATTAAATCTGTGATATCATTGATCTAAATATGTTTATTTACCAGGAAGTCGATTCATGTTAACTCCAGAAGCGGAAAGTCCGATCCCCATATATCTGTACAATGTAATAGGAATTTTAGGTAAAATTATTAAATATTTCTATTGTATTTCTGATAATTCTGGAATTTTCCAGAATTATCTTATTTAAACATACCCATCTCTGCCTTTGGACACAATTTTGACCTCGAAATAGTAGAGTCCACAAGCAGCAGGGATGGGGTGAATAGCTCGAACACTGGCCGCGTCTTTGTGACCTTTCCCATGACCTGGAAGGCATATAAAAGGCAATGCTTTATGTTTTATTTGACATTTTTCAATCTTCATTAAGTTATTTCTTAATTTTGGGTCAAACTTATCAATGCACAATCTATCGTAGGTTGCCTAATGATGGCCCTTAATCATTTAATGACTAATCCTAAGCAAATGTAATCAGGTTAAAAATAGATCTATTGATTTGTGGTAGGGTTCATTCCTTTCACATACGAATTACGATAATTGGACATACCTACGAGTAGTAGTAATATCCGTATTATATCTGAACAATATAGTAAACGTAGGTAGTATAACATAACTAAAATTGCGCATTCAAGTCAAATTGACAACTAATCTGAAGCAGCGAGGAGGACTATGAACCCTGTGGAATTTTTACATCTCCTTCAGCCTTATGAAGATTATCATTATCCAAGCTTGATTTAATTACAATCAGAACATCCGTGTAG
>JAAZTK010001673.1:0-13215 GCA_036507255.1 Megalothorax incertus
GAAGAGGAATGAGGATGCGAGGATGAGGTGGGCAAATATGACGGTGGAGGCGAGAAGGTGGAAGAACCGGAAGAAGACTTGAAATAAAATAGCCAAAATTAATTAAATAAATACATGCACATTTATATGAACTCTTTAATAACTTAATAAACAATATAAACTAATTAATTAATTAATTAAACCATTTATTTGCATGCAATTTTAATATTTAATTGACCTTTTAATTAAAAGTGGTCGAAATTATTAATTAGCGTCCAAAACCGTTCCTGATTCAAGAGTCTAAATTCTGAACTTGCCCGCGAATTTATTTGAAAAAAATGTGGACAAAAAGTTGAATTTCGAGAAATTGTTTTTAATTTTTAATTGTTTTTTTATTTAATTGCATTGCCCAATTTGAGAGTCGTTGACCATCATTCGTGTCGTTAATTAGTTGAGTGGATTTGCCATTTAATCGTCGTAGGATTTCAAGTTGTAGTATTGACAAAGGTTGAGTATTTTGCCATTTGAAAAAACTTTTATACATACACCCAGGTGCTAATTTTTTGTTTAAAAAATCTTATTTTGATTGTTTTGACCAATTAATTAATTAATTAATTAGATGGAGGAACAAAGACCAAATGGAAATGGTAGAGGACGTGGCCTACTGCTTAAAAAACACGGAAAACTGGCTTCTCAAGCAAATTGGCTCATTTCGCTTTCTGGTAATTGTTTACAATTTTTATTCTAGACTTGGAGGAATTAAAGTTTTTAATTAAATCTATTTAACAATATTGCAGTATCCTCTATCAGTTCTGAAAGCACAGTGGATGAAGCCATCAAGGTCAACCGAGGGCGAGGGGATACAAATATGCGGCAGCAGTCATCCAGCCAACCAGCTGGTAATTGTTTACAATTTTGTCCAATTGTTGAATTAAAATATTTTAATTAAATGAATTTTGAAATATTTGCAGCAGCATCCTCCATTAATTCTCGTCATACATCGAATGGGACCAATGTCAACCGAGGAGAGGCTCAATCTGTTCAAGGATCGTCATTGTCCTCAAAATCAAATGCAACTGCTGCTCCACTGACCTCAGGGATTCCCAGCATGGATGTTAGAGCCTTCGTAGCCCCAACGGCGTAGGGATTTTAATTATTTTTTTTAAAAAAAGGTGTCAAATTAACCTAATTGTAATTATATTTAATTTCCAAAGGGTTAAACTATGCCTCGAGACAGCCCCACCTAATAGGAGGGCAAAAGTTATCTCAGCAGAGCCGGCACATGCACATTTCAAGAGAAAGTAGTCGAATTTATGAATCCTTAATTAGCATTGGACCGGTAATTAGTTTTAATTAAAATGCATTATTATATGATATTTGCCATTGAATCTAATGTTGTTTTTTTATTAATTTGTAGACGTCATCTGCATTTACTTCCGTCTTAGGACATTGCATCGTTAATTCTTCATATTCTACATTTCAAAATTCTCAAAATATTTCTAGGTATGTGTTTTATAATTAAGATTAAAAAGTATAACGTAGGTAGATAGCTCTTTTATAATTATTTCTTTCTTAGCTTGCTAAATTAATTAATTAATTGGTCCATGTTCTTATTATTGCATTATTCTTTGTTCCAAATTGATGTTAATTCTTCTTGAGATTTCCCATTCCAAAGTAAATCTAAAAATCCCCATCCTTTTTGTGCAGTAATCAGTAAATATTCATTCTTGGTGTCCATCGAGTAGGAATATTGTCCATAGACAAGAGATTGACATAATCTTGCGGATATACACACCTGAAATTGAAATTAAAATTAGAGTTTTGGCATTTTTACCTCAAATTCCAAGTTATTTGCCAAGAAATTAATTTTGGGTTACTTTTAGTAGGTCCATTTCCACTTGGGGTATGACCCTGAACTCCGAATACCCTTTTAAAAAATCCCCACCGCCCTCAAAAGGGTCTAGGTCACCCTTGTGACATTCTAACATCATATAAGCTAGTGCTATAGCCAGATCAAATAGGTAGAATGAAAATAGAGAGTCTCCCCAGTCAATTAGACCATGAATTGAGGCTTCTTCGGGTTGTTTCGGGTCAGGTTTCACTATTATATTCTGTTCGTTAAAGTCTCCATGCATTGGGCCTAGAAAAAAATCATAAAATGTACGGATTTTGATGGATTCTGATCCAGAAAGTACCTCGTTCCAATTCTGGATATTTTGGGAGCACTTTTTCCCGGAATTCTTTAAGGACTTCTGTGACGATTGAGTATTTTAGTGGCTCCCCTTTGATTATGTCCATAAATTGAGAGATTTCTTCAAAGTATTCCAGGTTCCAAAGGAAAGGGTAGGGTTGGCAGAGAGGAGTCCCATCATATTCCTAACATTAATCATAGGCATAGGCATTTACTTGTACTCATTACGGATAATTTGGAAGAATTTGAGCATAGAATCTTTAAGAAATACCTGTAGATTTTTTACAATCTTTCCAAGAAATTGTCCAGCTCTGAAAAGGAGTCCATGCGTCTTTTTGACATTGTAGAATATCTCTCCGGGTATGAAACTCAGCACTCGAATCACGTTCTCTAAAATTCCAGAACGAATTAATTAATTAGAGGTGCATACGAGATACTTAGGATTAGCTTAGCTCATGTCATGTGAAATTAATTTAGTTTTAGACTTAGGATTAGAAATTCTAAGTTAGAGAATTACCTTCACCTTCCTCAATGGTCACTTTTGAAAACGTCTTTCCGCCTTTATTCACTTTTGGTTCTGAAGTTCTTATACCTCTTTTAGCTAATTGGGAATTAGAAATTGAAATAAGGAATCTAGGAATCTAATTAAGATGGAAAACGCATTTAAAACATACTTAGGAATTGCATAAGCTCATGTTCAAATTGGATATGTTTGGTGGATTGCGATGAAAGTGAATTGAGGACTTTGAACACGTAGGAATTCACCGTATTTTCATCCTGGAAATTAATTGATTGATTAATTCAATATAATTAGGTCAGATATCTGATTTTGGACAGGATCGGATAGAAAAGCTCAATATCTGATGATCTGCTTTCAAATAACAATGCATTTATGGGTGGCTGGCTGCAGATATGATTCTATCGGATCTCATTTCCCCCAAAATCCGATAAAAATCCTCTCAAATCCGTTCGGATTGATCAGATTATATTCAGATATGCTTTCGGATTTCGTAATTTATTCGAGCTTACCTTAAAATAGTAATTCCTATCATCATAGCTCGTCAACTCTTTGGTCTCGCTGACTTTGAGGTCAGGATAGTGTTGAGAAATGAGGTCGAGGACAAGTTGAGGGGAAAGTACGGGTGCTTTAATCTTCTGCCCGGGTTTTAAAAGCCCGGGTCCCTCGATTTGAACTACCTGGCTCCCTTCGGACATGCCTAGTAGCACTTTTAGAACTCCAACTTTCGATCTATAATCTTTTATCTTCAAATCTACGAGAGAAATCTAGCCAGAAATGAATTCATTCTCGTAGAATTTGTAAAGCTTTTATATCTGAATTGATCTACTCGCATTTAGAATATATAGGAGTATGAGTTAAATACTTGATTGGATTAACTAGTCAATTGAGCAGCAATTGGGAGCAATTTAACTAATTCTAAATGTCTGTGACTCTGTATGAATGGACATTTGAGTCTGCTCTGAAAACTAGTCACCCCCCACAGTCATACAATTCTAGTATATGAACTTATAATTTATAGGACCTATTACTACTAGCTTGTAAGATGATCTACCAATCGTAGTATTACGGCTACGATATACGGATATCTTAACTTAGGATTAGGTCCTAGGATTTGCATGAATCATATATTAATCAATAATCATTATATCAGAATATGTATATGGTATTTAAAACTCTTTTATCGCTTTCCAGGCCCAGGGTCAAGGGTCATTAATGCTCACAGCTTCTAAACATCCTCTACAAAGCTACAAATTTGTTTACTTTGGATTAATCTAGTTCTACTTTACAAAATTATTAATATTAAATTGTCACTCATACCTATATTTATTAATATTTATACAATAGTATGTAAAATGTATCGTATAATTTATACTAGTAACAGTATTATAGGAAACATTTTCTATTCTATGCGAGTATTTTACCTAAAAGTTAAGTTAACTGATTGAAAGTTACCTAAAATCTCTTTAAGATAAAAGACCTATGGACCAAATGTTCAATTGTTAAAAAGCTTCCACTAATTTGTAATTTGTATTTAAATTGGATTGTTTTAAAACAAAGGTCTATATTTCGAATCATTTTGTACTACTTTTCTTATTTAATTAATTTAGAAAAAACATGAACAAATTACTTAAAAGTTTTCATTTCACAAATATTTATTTTTAAACCGGATTTTAAAAATCATCAATAAAAAACTCACATGTAATGCATCTCAAATTCAATTTTAAATTGTTTTTTAACCTCTAATTTATAAAATATCTCCAGTACAATTACCCCCACCCCCAGTAATCTCCCAAATAGTACTTGCCAATCTTTTTGAAGCTTCCAGAGCTAGTCCAGGCGTAGCCAGACCAAGATGAACGCAATAAATCTCATGTACTCGTATTTTATCCGGATTGCAACCACTCCCAAATGATTCCAGTAATAAATTCCGATAAAAATCTCCACAAAGGATCCCTGGAAGTGTATCAAATGGGAGTGGGGTAGCCTGATTTGGTGGTCGAAGTCCAGCCCTTGTCGCGGAGTCTTCAAACCACAGGAAATAAGCATATGAAAATGCGGAGTCCTTCCACATTAGTGAGAAATGTCCTTCTTTCATATGTTCCCCTGCAAAAAAATTAATTCTTCCATTAAAACAATGTTAAAATAATTAATTAATTGCTAATTAAATAATTGATTAATGGCAAGTCTAATTACTTGCAAATGCCACCATCCCCCAAATCTTTCGTTTACTAATCCGAATCTCGTCATCCTTGGCGTCATACGATGGTAGAGTCACCTCATGTCGACTCCGATCAATATACATGAAGTAAACCAGCCCTGGAAAGTCTTCTAAAAAATCACGAATTGAAGTAGACCTTAGGAAAGATGATGAAGAAGGTCTGTGGAAGATGCTAAGATCCGCTTTAGCATTCCTCCATATGGATTCGATTGTTTTTGGTGGTGGATTATTATCTACATGAAAGGATGAGCGAAGGGATTCACGGAAGAGCTCAATAAGTGGTAGGATTTGAACTTGGAGTGAATTACGAGACTTTGAATAAGCACTAAATCCAGATTTAAATCTCTCAAATTGATTCGTAAGCTCTTTCCGATAGTGGGTGAGTTTAAAACGCTTCATAAGGTCAAGAATCTTGCGGGTAGTGACCTCCAGGGACTCGTAGAGGACTTTATCACGCGGAAATGACCTCTCTGATGAATGGAAATCATTTGAAAGATGCAGAGCTTTGCTTAGAGCCGTTGTAAGTGAACTGGAGAGAGTTTCAATGACCATTACAAGGTAAAATTCACGCTGAATTTGTCCAATGAGCACATTATGTGGTATAAAATCTCCTCCGGCCTGAAATAGAATTAAATACGATTGGAGCCAGCTTTTTCTTAATTTTTCAGGGTCAGCGGAGGAGCCTGGAGTGCCTGGGGATGGTGAGGGGAGTGGTTTCCCCGTGGGAGTTGACTTTGAAGGTGTTGTGGAGGCTGAATTTGACTGGGGGAACCCTCCACCCCATGATTTTTGGGTTAAAAGGTTTAGAAAGAGGATGTCACGGGGTGTGAGCTGGATAGAACCTTTGGAAGACTGCCAGGAAATGACTTTTGTCCCGTAAAACACGAGGGTATTGACCCTGACCCCTGAACCCAATTTATTTGATAAAGAAATTAGATTTCGGATGAGTGCAGCATTGTATTTCTCGGCGACTGGAGGTGATTCGACCGCTTCGAGGAGGAATGAAGGTGTAGTATTGTATAGGGTCCTCCAGGTTGCGAGGAGGTCATCCAGAAGTGTCTTGTGGACGCCCGAGAACTTGAGGAAACTAATGTCAGCACCACAAATGTGAAGGACAAGGGAATGGCAGACACCGAGGAGGCGGCGGAGGGTGTCCAGATCCTCCATCCCAATTTGCATGTACAGAAAGTCATTTTGCTGTGAATTGAGGTCATTTTTAAGGGTTTTTTGGTTAAAATATTGTTTTTAGGTACCTCTAGGAATACTATATTTGTTCCATCTTCACATTGGACCGAAGAATAGGTATTCCCGAATTGTTCTCGCATAAATCGGTGGCTTGACACGAATACCGAGAATATCTTTAAAAGAATTAAAGGGTTTATTAATTTATTTCATTGTTTTTGGACAGAATTTAAATTCTTTTAAGGCTGCACGGGACCGTACCTGAATTAGGACATTGTTGTCAATAAATTTAGGATCTTTAGGCTGCTCCTGATGGCCACCTTGGTCCTCTTCGGTCGAGGTCAGGCCCTGTTTGACCGCAAGACGGTCAATATGCTGGACAAATGACTCTGATGGATTGACGTAGATTATGTCATTAAGGTAGTTGAAGATCAGTGTGCAATTCATCGTTCTAAAAATTAAAAAATGCTAATTAAAAATAAAATTCTATGCTAATTCTAAAAATAATTTACTAATCGACCTACATTTTTTAGGTACAAAATCACAAGGAATGATAATTGGAAATTAAAGCTTTTTGAAGACTAATAACTTGGAATTCTATTTAATTATTTAATTATCATAATGTATTATAATGTGGAATTTGATAATTAAAATAAAAAAGATCTAATTAAAAACACTAGCTTTAAAATTAATAATATTTTTAAAAAATTAAATTTTTTTTAATAAATCAGATTGAATTTCAACACAAAAATCACAAGTTCTAAACAATTTTGGGAACTCCGAGGCAAAGCGAGATTTACCACTTTTAGCCGAGTTCTCTGGAGCTCTTCTCTAAAAATATCGATAACTTTCGTAATTCTTAACCGATTTGGACCAAATTTGACATCTAGGTGTATTGGGTCAAGATGCAGGCAAAGCTCAAAGATGGGATGTCAGAGGTCAAAGGGGGCGGAGTTATGGGTAAAAAAGTGGGAGGACCAATGCTATTTCGGTCCCGATGGGTTCAATTGAGCTGAAACTCGGTCCTAAGGGGTAGTTTGCAGACCACCTGATTTGGAATTTGACCTTTATTTTTTGCTCCGCCCACCGGTGACCCCAGAGGGAGTGTCAAATTGTCCAAAGAATTTGCAATTTCTTAATTAATTTTCAAACTTCCCAAAAAATGCTTTCGTTGAATTCCGATAAAAATGCTCGCGAGTCGCAATAAAATTGGCAAGATTTTTGAGTAAAAATTTTTTATTTTTTTCTGAGGTTTAAGAATTTTTTAAATTATAAATTGGATTTTTTAGAATCAGGATATTTTATTTGGCCAAATTCAATAACGCCAGCATCCTGGTATAAATCTTGATCAACATTGGGAAATAGCTTTTCTCCAGTTTCTTCATTTACCGCTAAAATTTTATAAAATTATACATAAATTTGATTTCCAGAATTTAATAAACTAATACCGTCTTTTATATAACGCTTTGCAAGTTGGATAAATCCATTCTTAAAACCTCGAGCTCGGGCACGAGGGTCTAAATATCCGACAATAACCACTCGGTGACCCTCTTCCTGAAGTAGAATATTTGACCTTCGGACAAGCTCAGCACCCAATCCTTGCCTTTGGAAATCCGGATGAGTGCTGAGGCAAAACACGTTGGGAATTTCATTTAACGAAGGGTATCTTTCCCAAATTTTGCAATCATCAACCGTTAATCCATAAAGTTTGACAACACTTCGAGTGATTGCATCTTTAATGGACTTGTCCGCCGTTGATTGATTCCTTTCTTCCATACAGACAATTCTAGTTCCGGCAATCTTGAAAATAAAAACATTTTGATTCAAAATATAAACTTTTAATTAGCAAATAGATAGTACCACGCCAGTTGTCTGATCCTCAGCAAATAATGTTAAACCTCCCCCTTTTATCAAAACTTGTTTGTAAAATTTTTCATTGGCGTCGTCCATGGACTTTTGGTAGACATTAGGGATTATGCTCATTGATGGGGAGTAAAAATATTCCCTTAAATAGGTTAGAACACGTGGAACATCCTTGAGTTCGAATTGTTTGAATATGAAGTTTTTCCAGGTACCGATTGCCTTACTCATTTTTGCTTTTTTTTTAAAAAAAATTAATACGAAATTCAAACAAAATTATTCATATTTCAAAAATTTATAGTATTAACTTAACTTTGCAAGACCAATTCAAGTACAAAGTAAATTAATATTGCATTGTAGTTGCACGATTATACTAATACTATAATATAATAAACCGAAGAATCACGAATAATATTAGCAAAAATGGAACAAACATATGTTTTTATCAATTGTTTTCACTTTATTTCAAGTTCAATATTATCATTTTATGTGTCATATACCATTCAAGGTCGAGATAATCCTATACCTATATTTCAGGTTTCAAAACAACTTAAAAATCACCAGCTATTTGCGTGATCTATAAAGACGATAGTATGTCATAATATGACTCGGAGTTCTCAGGATGCTGAAGCTTCTCTTAAAGATTTCATGGTTAGCTAAATGATTATAAGCAATTAATTACGATTTACGATATATACTCAATATATCAATATTATATTGATAATATATCTTATAGTCAACTTATAATGTTCACTCGACTTACAAATTACAATCCTTTCTACCCAAGAACAAATATAAAATATAGATATTTCAAATCAATTATTGTAATAATTTCATTCGCATTTATTATATGTCAATAGACGTAAATAGGTATCTTATTCATATATCGTATTTTAAATAATGCAAGCAGTTGTGCATTTGATCAAATAAACCAAATAAATAATTACAAAGATCCCATTAAAAATAAACCAAAAATCATCTATGCATTAAATAAACTGCTTACTTTTTTAATGAATCATGTTGTATTATTAATTTACTATTATCAATACAAATTCTATTAAACTTCACAAGATTTTTAATAATATCTGGCAATTTATGGTTTCTTAATTAAATATTTGCAATTGACGCAACTTCAATAAATCCTTCAGAAATCTATAAATCTTCCAATTTAGAATCGAAAAAATTAGCTTTAAAGGTTTACAAAATTATTATTTTAAAAATGATGCATCAATTTTGTCTAATTTTGATTTTTGCCGTTTCCGTTTATTCGCAAGGTTTTCATTTGCAATTTTAATAAATCTAGATATAATATTTCATTCAATTTATCTCAGATTGCACATATTGCTCACCTGGATTTGGGACCAAATCCATATGCAAAACCTACCCGGATCCGACAAAAGACACGCAAATTTGCGGATCTGATGGCTTGAAATACTCGACCCTCTGTGTATTCAATTGCTGGAGGAATTGCAAGCCTTGTAATATATATTTTTGATTAAACTTTTCTTTAAAATGTCTAAAAAAATTCTTAAAAATTCAAATTAGCTCTATTTATTCGGTCTTGTGGAACAAGTTGTTCGGTTCCACCCATTAACGGTCAATGTGCTCCTCCAACAACCACCACCACCACCACAAGGGCAACAACAACCACAACAAGGCCAACAACAACAACAACAAAAGCTACCACTACTACACCTATGTCCACTACAGAACTAACGCCAGATCAAGAGGAGTGTTCAATGGCTTGTTTTGGCACTTGCCTTGCCCCCACTTCAACTGATAAAGTGCATTGCCTCGCTCCGAATATCTATGATTTAGGATCTTTTGACACCAAATGCCTATATGACTGCAATAAAAATTGCTTCTCGGATTTGGGTATTAGATTTTTGATATAAAAATTTGGAAAAAGTTTACTTTAATATATATATCATTTCTCAAAAGCTGGGATTGAAGCGCAAAAATGTTTACCCTATACTGGGGAAGATTCATATTTGGGATGTACAGACGAAACTGTCGTAGGAGAAACTTGCCCAGCTTAATACATAAAAATTTTGATTCATAAAATTATAATTGAACACAAAAATTTTATTTTAAAAATGATTTAAAATAATTTCAAATTCAAAAAAATCTTTATTTTTACTTAAGATTCAATATACGTAAAATAAATATACGGAAACTCAATATAGGTAAATAAAATGAAATTCAATATATGGAAATTCAATATACGTACTACACGTATATTTGCTCATTTGCTCAATTTCAGATATAATTTATAAATAAAATATAGAATATATAAGTAAAATATTTTAGGCAATGCAGATAAACTAGTATAGTACATATATATTGTAGATAATTCTGGAGTCCAATATGTATTATGGATTTATGAGTCAAAAGCCAAAGCCCTTTCAGTCAAAGGACCATTTTAGGATTAGGGTAATAGTACTAATGCCTATATTTCTTAAAGCATTGGATTAAGATATTTTTAGAAAAGGTCAAGTTTTCCATTTTGGACATTTTAACAAGTCATGAGTTGTGATTGAGAGAAACAAAAAAATATTCATTTGAAAATTGAAATAAAATAAAGATTTAACAAATAATGGCTTCATTGATTGATATTAACAATTTGAAAAAATCAACTGGAATAACTGAGGTAAAATATATACCTATATATTTTTAAAAAAATCATGTTTCCCAAAATAAAATGGAATAACTATAAGGATTTATTTTGTTAAATGCAGCTCAGATTTGTAAATTGTGAATTTTGCTGGGAAATCAAGAGTTTCACTCAATTCCCACCTGATGCAATTGTGAAATCTCCGATTTTTGAAGGCGGATCTTTGAAATGGTTGGAATATCTTCCTACAAATCCAAATAAAATTTAATCAAAATTAAAAATTAAAATTTTAGGCAATTTCAAATGATTCCACATACAATATTTGTAAATGCGCAGGGTTCATCAGTGCCTTGTGTCATGTTTATCCTGAATCCGATAGGATCTGCACCTGAAAATTGCCTAGCTAAAGCTGATCTACAAATTGAGAATGTTAATGGTAATTTTAAAGAATTATATGCGTGTTTAAATGCTTATATTTTTAACAATTAAATAGATACGGAAGAGATTAGAAGGGCTTATAATTTTAAGAGCACGTGCCAGGGGTTTGTGAACTGGGAGAATATTGGTCAAACCAAAATCTATTTCCGCAAATTACATTGTGACACAATGCGATTGGTCTGTAGGGTCACATTGTACAACCCAGAATTCAACAAAAGTTTCATCATTTCTGAAGACCCCGTTGAGGCTACTTTTGGCGACAAATTCCTCAAGGATTGGACTCGGCTTTTCCAGTCGATGGATAATTCGGATATCTCAATCAATGTGAGAGGGAATATCTTATCAGCCCACAAAACTATTCTTTCAAGTAATTAAAAAAATAATTAATGCTTATTTAAATGCCTATTTTTATATTTCGATGATTTGATTTAATTAAAGTCCGAAGTACAGTTTTTGAACGAATGTTTTTGGTTGAAATGAAAGAATCGGTGGAGAATGTGATCCAAATTGATGATTTTGAGCCGGAGGATGTCAACGCCATGCTGGAATTTATTTATACGGGACAAACGGAGGCTGTCAAAAATAATCCTGAAATTCTTCTTCAATTGGCTGAGAAATATGATCTGCCGGATCTCAAATTTGCCTGTGGAGTCCAACTTTCTCAGGGTGTGGACATTGAGAATGCCATCGAGGTAAGTCTTCATTTCACAAAAAAATGTATTCTAAATTTTAAATGCATCTAAATTTAATATTTTTAGCGTCTTTATTTGGCGGATCGAATCAATATTCCTAACCTGAAATCTTATGTGGAAAAGTTCATCATCAGGTAAATCATATAAAATTGTAAATATATATTTTTAGATTCAAGAAATTTGCATTGACAGAAATAAAAAAGAAGTTTTCAAGACTGAAGCTTTTAAGGAGGCTGCCCCAAGACATTTCCTTGATCTTTTTGCTACTATTATTGCTCAAGATTAGGCAAGAGATCACTCGAAGATGTTTATTGAATTTATTGCGCCTAATTTTAAGACACCTAATACCTTGATTGATGTCTTCCTTTCATTTTATATCTCAAATTCTCAATATATCGTACTTACATACTAGTACATATGTATATCTGATGACATATTGTAAAATATAAATATTTTATACATTATTGGTATTTCAATATTTTTTGAATAATATGAACAATATTGCAAAATAATAAAAGTATAGGTACATATCCGTATACTGGTATATATTCGAATTTCCTACCTATATATTACATATGATCATTGATTATTATACTACGATAGAATAAGGATATTTTTACATAATAGGTTTAGAATAGTCAACATATTTGTATGAAAGGAAAAGATTAATGGTTTGATCCACAATGATTCGAAGGATAATAACATAAGATTCCTTATTGTAAACAAAAAATGATCCAACTTCCAACCCTAGTGGTTGCAGGGATTTAAAACCAGCATAAAATCCTTTAGTAATTTCCACCTCCCAAATCCCTTCAATCGCATCCCTCCTGGCACCATCAAGACCATGGGTAATAAATTTCCGGCTCAAAGTATTTAAATTTCCCATCAATCGAAAGAAAAATAAATTTACAGCACTTGCAGCGATCCCAATAATTGGAACGGCAAAATAGTGAGGGAAATATTGCAAATGGAACATTTTGACGGACCCATAAAAGCAAAGGATTATGAGGAAAACAAGGTCGGCCATACCAAGGGGCATAAATATGCGGGCAATTGAATTTAGGTCTCTCATTAGCGTTTGAAATGCCATGAATTTGCTTATGTAAATCTTATTATCAATATCAAAACCCCTACCTCCTCGGTTCATTATTGTCGATCTGAAATTTTTAAGATTACGAGTATTCTTAGGATCTCTGCCTTATAATTAGTTAATTTACATACTTCATATCTTGGATCCAGCCACAGGCGTACACAGATAATATAATTATCACGACACCAAGCAGAAAAACCGTAATTCCACCGGCCAATCCAATATAAATCTCCACGAAACTCCAAAACAAATTTGCTAGAAATGGCCTATCACCAAAAATGAGATTGATTGCATATCTTGAGGCGTAGGGTGTGTCATGATAAGCAAAAGCTGTAAAAAGACCCATTGGAAAAAGGGAAAAATATAATAGCTTTGCAAAGTGTTCCACTAATTTTGCCAGAGGTGGGATTTTTGTTTTGAAATCTTCTACA
>JAAZTK010001674.1:0-13210 GCA_036507255.1 Megalothorax incertus
GATTATAACTTTTACATTGCTGATTGTCTCTTTAAGCTGCTGTCCCGGATTGTTGTCGCTTTTGAAAGAATTATAATTTATAAATAAATGATGATTGAGATTATCCCATTTTATACTAATCGTAAGTTACCAGTATTTCTTTCCCCTATAAAATAAACAGGGTACAGTCTGGCATATACTGACTGACAAATACCAGTGGTATATACCGGTATATACCGTCATGACATATTGCCTAAGTGGCAAATACTCGGACTGGCATATACTCAAACGCAAAAAACGTCAAATTTTCGACCAAAAAATTACAATTTTGACAATTTTTTTTAGTTTTCCTCTCGCTTTTTTTGTTTTTTTACTTTTTCTGGCTTGAATTTTCAGTAATTTTATCGAATAAATTAAAAAAATATTTTTTATTTTAGGGTTTATTGGGAGGATTTTGAGATATAGCATGATCCATTATATAAGGAACATTTGTCCAAATTAGTATTTTCTTTAATTATTGGAATTTTTAAAAATTGTGTTCAATGATCATATTGAATTTTATTAATATTTTAGGTAAAAATTCAAATCGGTGTATTGGGTAAAAACTTAATCTAATAGATTTTGATATACGGAGATATATAAGTATTAAGTAATTTGAAAAATGTTTTAATACCTAATATATCTCGGACATATTTCTGTAAAGTGGTGGATCTTAGGTGGGCATATTTAAAGTTTAAAACTATTATCTAAACATGATTTTCCAAAATTTTCATACGATAGATAGTAAAATAATTAGTATTTGCCAGTATATACCAGTATATGTCAGTATATGCCAGTATATGTCGGTTAATACCAGTATTTGTCACCTGACATGGTAAATACTCAAAAAAGGTGACTAATACTGTACCCTGAAAATAAAAGCAAATTAGAAGAAACTCGCAATTATTAAATATACAATTTTTCTTACCACATTAACGCTGCTTGGAACTTTGTAAATTCATCCGCCTTTAACTCCTATTTCCCATCAATATAATATCTATTAATTAAATGCGTCAAATTTTATAATGGAATGTACCTCTCGGACAAGAATGAGCCTCACAACATGTTGAGGGAGAAGTGTAAATGAACCCAGATTAAGCACCTCAGTTCCGTGTTCATCCACAAATTCTAGAACCTTTTGAACCAGGGATTTTGTACATTTGTACTGGATATACCGTTCAGCAGAAGCGAGGAGTGCACAGACCGTGTCCACGTTAATACAACATTGGACAAATCCAACGCAAGCCTTTCTTAATTCTTCCAGCCCGTAATAATCTGCGGCATTCATAACCCCTGTTGTAATAATTTAGATTTAACATTTTGCACAAATTGCATCTATACATAAATGAGATTTTTAATATACACGTGTTACCTAAAAGTGTACGAGGCTGTAGGGTGAGTCCAGCTGAAAAAAAATGTTAATAAGTTTCTCTTAATAGGTATAAGATATTGAAATTAAATAATCAAAAAATGCTCAATCCAGTCCATGATTTAGGGTGTTATAATTTTATTTATTCTAATTCTCGTTCGAATTTGCTTTAAACAAAAAAATTAGTTACAAACGTTCTAAAAACTGTAATTTGTTACATAGTGGATTATAGACTTTAAGAAATACAATAGTATATTTTGGTTTGGGGAATAGCATCAAAATAATAATGTGCCATTTATTGGCATTGATAAACAATAAATATTTAATTGAAAAGAATTTGAATAATATTTTAATTTTTGATTTTACTAAGTGTATGTACTCACCAGTGTGGATGTATTCTATTAGCTGTCTGAAAACATCAGGTTCAAATTCCTCCACAATGATTGTTTGATGTTGTTGGGGCTGAAGATTTTAAATTTTAATGAATAATTAGTGAAAAGGGAAAGGATTAAAGAAAGGGCTAAAGTAGTAAAGAGCCAGGGGTTATTTAGGGCTTATACCACGATGATTGTTTGATGTTGTTGGGGCTGAAGATTTTAAATTTTAATGAATAATTAGTGAAAAGGGAAAGGATTAAAGAAAGGGCTAAAGTAGTAAAGAGCCAGGGGTTATTTAGGGCTTTTATAGGGATTATATCAGAAACGATTGGGGTAATATAACCCTTTTTTCGAGGCAGGGAACTTGAGGGGTAAATTGGAGAATTCGCCTGAATTATAGATGCTAATTATGGACTACTATAGTACAAGGGGTTAATTAATATTTAATTGAGTTTCAGTCAAGTTTGAAACTCTAGATAAAATATTGAGGAGAGAGATGAGAGAGAAGTGTCCGAACCAGTGTAGGAGAAAGAGAAAGCAAGTGAAATATAAGAAGAGAAAGCATCAAGAATCGGTCTTTTTGGTGAAAAAGCATATGGAGCAGATCAGAGAAGTAGTAAAAGTGAGATAGATAAAGATAGAGAGAGAGGTCAGGTCAGGGAGAATTGTCTGAAAATACCTCTGAAATGGTCGATAGTTGATGCTGAAATCGGTTCTGTTTAAATAGAGAATTTACAAATACCCTGACATGTCGGCCTTAGCTTTGTGTCGAAATTTTTGCATTTGATCATTTAGGGGTAATTGGGGATTTTAATTTTTTAAACACATTTAACAGGATTTGAACTTAAACATTGTTTTGACTTACTGATGGTTTGCTCGTCTGGTTGCTATTTTGGTTCATGTTCAATAGAGGTTCAGAGGAACGTTTCAAAAAAAGCCTTAATTTGTTCTCCTTTCTCTCGGGTGGATCCTTTTTCCTTTGAGGAGATGGAGCTTGGTAAAACATCTTGAAGAATACCCTCGATCTAGCTGCTAATACTGCCCGGACCTGAACACCAATTAAGAGCATTAAATTGAAGGCTCTTCGCGATTAAATAAAAATCTTACAGCGCATACTGGCTCCCTGGTATCCCCCACGAGGAATGTGACATCACAAAGCTCTGGCATACTTGCAAGAAACTTCATATCTTCCGCAAGACCCGTCTAAAAATATAAATAATTACATAAATTAGGGATTAAATGCTACAGGTATTAATTGCGAATTGCTTTTACCTTGTTCTCAAATGTTGAAAAATCTACTTCATCCTGCATGCCTTCGGCCATCATGTAAAATGCTTGGTCTCCAAGCATGACCTCAAGTCTCTAAGATCCCGTTCACAATGACCTCAAAAGTTTGATTCTGGGCCCCAGAAAGAATTTAGGTCAGACGGTAAGAAATTGGAGCTGTAGCTTCTTTTGAATCTTCTCCGTCTCCTCGGAGCTCCCAGGGCCTGGAAACTTGCGCTCTGGAACCCAGCGGAGGAGGATCGATGAGCAGCAGGTGGTTCATTTTCATTCGGACAGCGCAGCCTTCAACTTCCAACCCACAATACCAGGAAAAATATAGTCCGGGAGCTAGGATGGAATGAACTATTTATAGCTTTGCCAATAATGAGTAAGAGATTGAATCATGGAAAGAAGTGAATCCTCCTATCAATCTGAATCTAGAATCTAGACCTAAAATATACCTATGCTAAAAATATACAATACAATAGTACTCGTAGAGTCTAAACTTACTTGTATCAAATGTAAAAGAAATTAATTTATAGATTCAAAAGACCGGATTAGGTAAAATCTTATCGTATCAAATCTTTATTTAAATTAATTATTCCAATATTTTGCATCGAAAACATGAATGCAATAAATGAAAGAAATATTATTGCGAATTTATATTTATGTATATATCCAATAGAATTTGATTTTGAAATTAATAGATAGGGTACTTAAGATTTCATATGGGATTTCATATTAGTCGAACAAATCAAGATCCAGGGATGAGCTACTGCTATCCTATAAAGAAAGAAAATAGATAAAAATTAGACAAGTTGAATTTTTAACTAATGAAAAAGCCCAAAACCTCATCATTCGACTCTTCTGAGAGGCACAAGTTCATGGACAAAGCCAAAATTAGGGTAAATAGCCAAAGAAAGAGATAAAATCTCATTTTGGAATAAAATATTAAATAAAAACTGAATTTAAAATGCTAATTTTGTAAAACTCGTAGGGAAAGTATCACTCTTTAAGAGAATATTACAAATTCTTAATTTATATGAGGCTTACTCGGAACGGAATTTTAATAAAAACAGTTGAATAAACAAATATGTGGGGACATTCTGACGCTTTGTTTATAATGAATTATGCTTTAAGGCTTAAACGTAAATTAACTCTAGTCTTTTTTTTTGCCCAAGAACTTCAATACATGAACTACTTACGATAAAATGCTTTATTGAAACCCTTCACCCGTCCATCCAGAGAGAATTAAATCCGCAGCGAGGTTTGCATCACCGTCAGAGCTATAAAAATATGATTAATTGAATTTATTTCCAAATATCCCAACAAAAGCAAACTCACACCCTGAGAGCCATAATGCTCAGCCTTTCATCCGTAATCCCAAGACTTCGCATTATAGCCAATTGTTCACCATATTGTGCAGCCTCTGGGTTTGAACTTGCTTGAGCCTGAGGTTGACTTTGAGGCAGAGAGCTTGCCGTAGAAGACTGCCCTTGAGCACTAGGATTTGCTAATCGTTGAGCCATTTCTGAAAAATAATGCAAATGAGAAATGCGCTTTAAATAAGTATTATATCCTTAAATTCTTACGGAGAAATGCGTTGTATCCGCTCTCCCTCTGCTCCTCGGGCAATTGTCCAAGTCTTTCTCTTAGAATCCTTGCCACGGCTTCAGCTGTGACCTCTGATGGATCTGATGAAGAGGCCGAAGGAGCCCCAGAAGAAGTAGCCCTTCGAGGAGCAGCTTGCAGGAGCCCTTGGAACGGATTTGATTGACCAGCGGGTGTACCAAGTGTATTTGGTGGGATCTGAATGCTTCTCTGCTGGCTCACTGAAGAAGAAGGTTGAAATAATGCTGTAAAAACACAATTAAATGATTTATTCGTTACAAATTAAAGCTGGTTTATCGTACCAAAGTTTGAGACGGATCCTAGAGCTGAAGATAGCTGTTCTCGCGTGATTGAAGCTCTTGTAGGAGCATTATTCGCCTGCGCCTGAGCTAAGGCTGCTTCTTCATCATCTTCATCCATATCATCCTCTCCGAACATTGGGAAAAGATGATTAAGGGCTCCTCCATGCTGTGGACCTCTTCCAGTTTCAGTGTGAATGGCAGCGGTTAAGAAATTGAGCGCTTCAAGGACCCAAGGTCGAGTTTGAGCCAATCTGCATAGTAAATGGTGGTTAAAAACTATCCTTGAATTCAAGCGTAAATATATTATTACTTTTGAAGGCTCTCCTGGTCCGAAATATGAAAAATCATATTCAAATCTTGAATGATTGCAATTCCAACAGGATCATCTGAAAAAATAAAAATGAATAGAGCTTATATTTAATTAGATATCATGCCAAAGTACCCATTAAGCCTGGAGCAGCGACAAAGATATTTTCAAGCATTTCCGGTTCGCCCATTTTCTAAATCAGGCAAATTAAAATAATATATGAAATATATGAAAGGAAATGATCAATTTTTTGACCCAAACTTACATCAACAATAGAAGAAAAGTTACTATTGAGGAAAGCTGTCCTCAGTGCAATTGCAGTTTGGTTTATCTCAGAAACTGACATGGCTGTTGGCTCCGTCGTGGGTCCAGATGGTTTCTTACCCCTTTGGATCTTCCGGATGATACTGACGACTCGATTGGCTTTCATCCCAAGTGACATTAGTGTCTCCTCATCATTGCCGAGCACTTTTGAATTGTACAAAATGTCTGCAAATAGAATTTAAAGCAATTTATCTCAATTAGAATCTTATAAGATCGTTACTTCAAAAATTCAAAATATAAATCTCTAATTAGTAAATTACCAATGTCAGAAGGCGAAGTTGTAAAAGACTCCCTAAAAATTTGAATTTATCCAAAAACATTTATAAAAATTCCAATAAATGATTAATGAATGAATTAAGATAATTCTTACTTGTCCTTTACAACCATCTCCTTTAATTGACCCAATGTTGTACTGCTAAGGTCAACTTGGACCGTGGTTTGACCTCCTCGAAAGAACCAAATCCTGAGGAGGTCATTGCCCGTCTTTGAGTTTGACTTTTGCCCTTCTTGAACAATATTCTCTCCAACTTCCATATCCATTATGTCCGCTTAAAAAATTACCCAATTAAATAGCCAAAATGGTTTTGAAAAATATGTTAATTGCAATTAATGAAGCAATAATTAAATTGCAATTGTTTTAAATTAGGTAATGGCTTGAATGACTTTCAAAATATTACTATTCAAAAATTATATTTCCGCCTTGTAACATGTTACAAGATATAGCTTGAGGTAACGTTTAAAAAGTTTTATTTCATTTTATTTCAAGATTTTTTAGTTAATTTCTTACGAGATTTTTGGTTTTACAGTGATAAATAATAATTAGGTAATGAATTAACTAGTAGAACGTAGGTAGAAAAATACAAAGTATATACAAAGTAATGTAAGTAAATCAATATCATAGTAGATCTAATAGTAATTATCCATGAAATCGTTAAACCATTTGACTGGCTTCTCTTCAAACTCAACTCGAAAAGGAAATGCCTTTACAAACAGCTCTTTATTCTCCTCCCCAAACATCTGTCAATCCAATCCAATTATTATTATTATATTCATTTGTACAAGTAATTAACAAACTCACCTCAAGCCCCCTAAACATGATAGAATCCAGACCAAGTTTCGCAACCCCCTTGAAATATCCCAAATAACGCCCTTTATGCTGAATCAATTTCCTCCTTTTCTGCTTGGACCTCGGAAGATCCTCATTATATTCGAGGTGTAAATCATCCTCTTCAATTACAACCCTCCTCAGACCTGTATAATTCGAAAATTAAATTATCTGGCTTTGAAATTGGTAAATTTTAGAAATGGAATACTTTTAAATTTAGACAGATCCAGTATTGAAGTGATATCTCGAATGTGGAGAATGCGAATCGAGTCCATCAAGTGTTCAATCTCTTCAAGATCATTTAGAATATCTTGAGGGCAGGCAAAGGTCTCCACTCCATAATCCATTCGGTCAAAAAACCAAAGCTTGCATTTATCCCAATTGTCTATTTCACCCTGTGTAAGCTTTAATCGTTTAAGAAAAGGTCGTTCTTCGGGTTTTAAAGGGACTTCAGGTCCAACTTTTAAATATTGGTAGAATTTCTCGAGGGTGAGATCCTCAAGAGCAGGGAAATTATAGGTCATAGATTCATATTCAATAAAATTGGAAGTCCTCCGGTTGTTGATGTATACTAAATATTCCAGGTCAAGAGAAAGGGTATGGAGGCGCTCGAAAACCGGAAGTAATATCTTAACCTGAGTAGATTAAATTAAAGATATGATTATAAAAATAAAAATCGCCGTCACGTTTATTATTTAGAAGATTAAAAGCTATATATAATTAATTATGTACCTCCTCCTTTTGCTCTTCATCCACTGTCACAATCGGGTTAAATTCAAGGTGGAGTTTAAGAGCCTCGATAGAACTTGCTTGACTCCTAAAAAACCGGGTTAAGTTGCGGCAAGAACTAATAAAATGTGGAACTTCCGATTCCTGAATCTCCTCGTTCCAGAATTTCCAGAAGCGAAGACCAAGGCATAATTTCTTTAGAGTCATTCCAGTTTGTGCAAGTGTGAGGAGGCCACACGTTGATCTGTTAATTAAAATAGGTACTTAAATTCAGAACTGAATTAGGACTTATGCTTACTTATAAAGCGCATCATCGCTATCCTGGTGAGATGCCTCAATTTTCAGCTCGGTGAGGGTATTCCAACGGGAAGGATTCAAGTTTAAGCCCAGAAGGTCAACAAGATCAAAAGTCTCGGTTTTGAGAAGGGTCAGAGAGGGGGTTTCCGCTGGATTCCCTAATTTTAAAAATTCAAATAATTTTAAGGATTTATAATAGTTACAACTTACATATTATTGTACTTATTAGTATTACAAGTAGGTAAATGTAAATCTATTACCTTTAGTAAAGATAATCTTGAATGCCTGGACCGGAGTATAACTTGGACTATAATATAGTTGCTCCGTCGTCACCTTTTGAAGATGAGGGAACTTTAAGACTCTCAGAGCTTGTTTTGGAGGATCAGGGAAGTGTGCAAGATGAACGGGGAGATATTTATTTTTTGGGATGAGTAGTTCCCTCAATGTTGGTGCAGCCCACCGCATCAACCCTTTGAGGAGCAGTTCTTTATCTTGGTTAAACTGGAAACTATTCGGGATGGTAAGTTTGAGAAATGTGGGTGAATAACGAGTGTAAAAGTGTTTGAATTCATCCATATGGAGGAAAGAAAGAGACCCAGGGAAATTGAGGGCAAATGATCGGAAAAGTTTCGGGTTTTCACGGGTATCCCTCAGGAATCTTCTCATTTTCGACCTTATGGCATTTATAGATTTGAATCTACGTGAATCCTCATCGTAAAATGTCAGGTTTATTGGCTTGAATCGGCCCTGAAATTAAAAAGTTAAGAAACCATATTTAAAAATTTTATTATTATGGTACTAGTACTACATACCTGGAAGGCTCGTTCCTCAAGCTCCTCCGTGTCCAACCTGTCCCAGAGTTGACATACGTTCCGGAGATCCTTTAACATTGACACGGAATCAATTTGCTTGAATAGCCTCCGAAGAATCTGAATTTTTGTATTTTAAAAAAGATCAATTTTAGCAAAGTATCTAGTTAGAATTTCGTTTAACTAAACGAAATTCTAACTACTTTGAATTTTAGATTAAATTAAAAATGATTCATTTTTATTGAATTACAGTCTCGACGAGGAATATATTGGTGGTGGGGGTCTCTTCAACGTCCTCAAGATCATGTCTTGACTTCTGAGGAGGTTAATTAAATACGGAAAAGAATAAATACTCACTTTTGCATTGCATTGCATTGCAAAATTGCAGATTTAGAAATAATAATATAGGTAGTATATTAAATTACCTTTGAATTCGCCTCCAGCGAAGGGAGCACTTGAACCCTTGACCTCTTCATACTGACCTTGGGGTTTCTTTATTTGGAATTACAAATCCAACAATTTTATGCAAATAGGGGAAATTTTGCCAAAAATTTTTTTGGATTTGGATTTCGTGAGTTTCAAAAATTATCCCGCATTTCTCAGACAGATTTTTATTATGTGATAAGGATCAGGGTGAAATGAGAAATTTTGTTACTGCCAGTCGACGTCGATTCTAAAAATATCCAATTAAATAGTAAAATAATTTAATGGTTTTGAAAATGTTAATTGCTAATAGACTATCTAATAGCTTAAATTTAAAATTAATTGCAATTGTTTTGATTTAAAATTAGGTAAACTTGAAAATGACTTTAAAAAATTTCAAATAATTTTGAGATTAGATAGTATTACTACCTATTATCCTTGCATTGCATTGATGATTGCATTGCATTGCATTGGAACACGAATACGATATAGGGCTACGATAAAGGGTGATCTAGAATCTAGATTCTATATAGAATTGGATAAAGTAACGTTTTTTAATTTTACAAAGATTTTTACTTTTACATTTTATTGATAAATTAATATATTTTCGATTAAATAATAATAATAAATTATATTAATAATGAATTATATTAGTACTATACAGTAAGTACTTGTAAATTGTAATAGGTAGAAAAATACAAAGTATATTTAATAATGAATTACTAGATTTAATTATCCATGAAATCCTCGTTAACCCATTTGACGGGCTTCTCTTCAAACTCGACTCGAAAGGGAAAGGACTTTACAAACAACTCTTTATTCTGCTCCCCAAAAATCTATATTTTAATTAAATCCAATTTATATTTTTATTTATCATTGCATTCATAATAAACAAAAAAAAATTTACGTCAAGCCCCCTAAACATGATAGAATCCAATCCAAGTTTCGCAACCTCCTTGAAATATCCCAAATAACGTCCTTTGTGCTGAATCATTTTCTTCCTTTTTCTTTGAGCCCTTGGTACATCGTCATGTTCTTCAGGGTTTGAATCATCCTCTTCAATTACAACCCTCTTCAGACCTGTATTATAATGCCAAAATTAAATAAATATAAGTATGCATTTGAATTATAAATAATGAGTGATTTTTAGAAATACAGTAGCATACCTTTAAATTGAGATAGATCCAGTCTCGAAGTTACATTATGAATATGGAGTACCCGAATCGTGCTCATCAAGTGTTTAATTAGATTCAGATCCTTCTGGAAGAATTCTTGAGGGCAGGCAAAATTCTCTACGGACCCCAGATGGTCAAAGAAATGTTGGTTCTCTCTATCCCAAGGGGCTAGAACCTTTGTAAGTTTGAATCGTTTGAGGGAAGGTTCTTCTCCTGTCTTTAAAGGGTCTCCAAATAAAACCTTGAGGATAGGGTGAAATTTCTCGAGGGTAAGATCTTCAAGAGCAGGGAAATTGTGTGCAATCGATTCAAATTGGAAGATATTGTAAGTTAGAGATTCGTTAATGTATACGCAACAGTCCAAGTCAAGAGAGAGCCTGTTGAGGGACTTGAAAATAGGAAGTATAATCTTAACTTCCTTCTTTCTCTCCTCACCTTCTTCTTCTCCAATTGACACATCAAAGTTAAATTCAATGGTAAGTTTAAGAGCCTCAAGAGAAGTAGCCTGACTCGTAAAAAACTGGGTGAGGTTGCGGCAAGAACTTATAAATTGAGGAGCATCTCTGTCCTCCTCGGCATTGTATTTCCAGAAGCGAAGGCCAAGGGTCAGCTTCTTTAGAGTCACTCCAGCTTGTCCAAGTGCGAGGAGGCCAGTTGTGGCCCTATTAAAATTAGTTTTAGTTTTTCAAATGAATTAGAATTAAAAAATTTAAAATTATCCTTACTTGTGCAATGCAGCATCGTTATTCTCGTTAGAATACCCAAATTCGAGCTTGGTAAGGGTAGTCCAACGAGAAGGATTCAAGTTTAAACCCAAAAAGTCAATGAGATCAGGAGCCCGGGTTTTGAGAAAGGTAAGTGCGGGGGTTTCTGGTCGATTCCCTTTGGTAAAGATAACCTTGAAAGCCTCAATAGGAGAACTCCGTTCATCATAATAGAATTGCTCCGTCGACACCTTCTGAAGATGAGGAAACTTCAAGACCTCACTCTGAGATCGTTCCGTAGGAATATGTGTTTTAATGTCTTGTATTATATTATTGGGGATGAACAATTCTCTCAAAGTTGGTGCAGCCCATCGGAGCAACTCTTTAAGAAGCAAATCTTTTTGTTTATTAAACCGGAAGTTGGAGGGGATGATAAATTTGAGAAATGTGGGTGAATAACCGGTGTAAAAGTGTTTGAATTCATCCATATGGAGGAAAGTAAGAGACGCAGGGAAAATGAGAGCAAATGATCGAAAAAGTTTCGGATTTTCACGGGTATCCCTCAGGAATCCTCTCATTTCCGATCTTCCAACTTTACTAGATTTGAATATATCTGAATCCTCATCGTAAAATGTCAGGTTTATTGGCTTGAATTGGCCCTGAAATTGAAAAGATAAGATCATAAGAAACAATATTTTTAAACGAGTATCTACATCTTAAAATTTTATTATTTTGGTATGTATACCTGGAAGGCTCGTTCTTCGAGCTCCTCAGTGATCAACTTGTCCCAGAGTTGACATATGTTCCGGAGATCTTTAAGCATTGACACGGATTTAATTTGCTTAAACAGCCTCCGAAGAGCCTGAATTTTTGTTTTTTAAAAAACATCAATTTTAGATTAAAAATTCAAAAGGTAAATTTAAATAAACCAATTACAGTCTCGACGAGGAATATATTTGTGCTGGGGAGGGGCTTCTCCTCAACGTCCTCAAGATCATATCTTGACTTCTGAGGAGGTTAAAATATTTTGAAATTAAATTAGGAAATGATTGAAAAATTAATTTGGCTCAAAATTTGCAAATTTTGAAATAAAATTGGTATATTAAATTACCTTTGAATTCGCAATCGCCTTCTGCGAAGGGAGCAATTGAACCCTTGACCTCTTCATACTGACCTTGTGGTTCCTTTATTTGGAATTACAAATCCAACAATTTTATATTGCAGAGTTAAGGGTCCGATAAATTTCGAATATCACTATTAGTAACAATTACCCTATAGCATTATTTCCTCCTATACCCAGTTTATTAGAGAAATCAATTAGGAACCCCCAAAAGTGGTTTTTTAATTTTTAAAAATAAACCATCAGCAATATCAAAAAAAGGACCACGTAGCCCCAAACTACATAGATTTAATGAGCTATTGTAAAAAAAAAGTGTGTTTTACATTATCCTCCGATAAGTAGTTTTCGAGCATTCGTACCATGGACTTTCAAAAGATGCCTCGGGAGGAATTTTATTGTGACAAAACAAAGCCCTATTTCAAAAATCAGATCACGAAGCCCCAAACTAGGATATCAGGGCTATCTAATTGTATTTTTCATGTTGTCCTATGATTAATAGTTTTTGAGCATTCGTACCATGAACTTTGCTAACAAACTCCATACTAGCCTTAAAGTAAATCAAAATTAAAGATTAGTAAATGAGTTCATTACGTTTTGCGAGATATGCGAGATTCAAAAAATTTCCCGCATTTCTCAGACAGATTTTTACGATGGTTTGAGAATTAAGGGAATGCAGTTAAAAACTTAAAATACACGTAACACAAAATATCCAGATATCGATTCGATTCTCATTTTTCAAATCAAAATCCCATATTAATGAATTATTACTTTTCCAATTAAAAAATGATTTGTTGATAATTCCGAATAGGTATTTTAAAATGATATAAATCGGTTTTTATTAGCGAGATATTTATTAAATTATTATAAATGCACCCAGAAAGTTATTATTTCGGTTCTCCAGTATAATATTATAAATTGTTTTGTTTTGTAATTACATGTTTCATTAGGATAATAGTATTTAGAAATATTCTAAATAGATTTAAATGAGAATTATATATCAAAAAGTTACTAGAAAAGAGTATTATTCTGGCGTGTGGCTAATTTAAATTGCGTTGCGATTAATAAGGGTTGAATTAATTAAGTAGATGTATAAGTATTTTTTATCATACTTCATAATAGATTATGAATATCACTAATTTAATTATCGCGGATAGTTTAACATTTGGGCTTCTTTGGGGTCAGAATACTATTCTCCTTGTCTCGGGTCAGTTCATGGAGCTTCACAATTAGGGGATGAATCTTTCCATTCTCGGATTTCATGTATTCCTCATGCG
>JAAZTK010001675.1:0-13208 GCA_036507255.1 Megalothorax incertus
CAAATTTATTTGCATATTATTTCATTTATATGCATATTTCGGCATTTTTATGTGCATATTATATGCATATTTTAGCGATTTTATATGCATATTCATGCGCATGTTTGAGATTTTAATTGCATAAAGTCCCGAACCCTATCCATAATATTACGGATTAATATTGCGAGGTTATAATATTTGTATTTAATCATCATATTTATAAATTACGTCTTTTTTAATAGATAAGCCAAAATTCTATGAAAGCACTGATCTAATAGACGGAGCATGCTCATTCAATCCCATCGACTTTTATTCCCCAGATAGTAATCCAATTGGGTATTGGACGGAATGCGAGGATACTTTTGATTGTTTTTCCTCAAAATGTTATAAGAATAATACGGTTGAAAATTGCTTCGAAAAGGATGATGCTCGAAAAGAAATAGATTTTGAACAATTAAATTGTTCACCT
Organism: Megalothorax incertus; assembly: GCA_036507255.1. Taxonomy (NCBI): domain Eukaryota; kingdom Metazoa; phylum Arthropoda; class Collembola; order Neelipleona; family Neelidae; genus Megalothorax; species Megalothorax incertus. The sequence goes on from JAAZTK010001675.1 coordinate 449, forward strand.
GAAATAGCATCCGGAAACAATGATTCGATGAAATGCATCAGTTTCGACCTTAGATATTCATATGGGCTTATAAACTGTGAAATATATGGCAAGGCTGTATCATACCTATATTTTCATGGAATTGGAACTAGGAGATTAAGTAAGTCAAAAGTTTTTGATAACTGAATTTTGAATAATGTAGGATTTATGTTTATGAAATAATATTTTACAATAGTTTACAATTGGAAGGATGCAAATCTCGAAGAATTGATTACAATCAGAAATGTTGAACCATTGTATTATATTAATGATACGAGTGGAAATTACCGACCTTTTATTTTTTGCATTGTTTCAACATTTGTTTTAAATGAGGAATTTCAGGTAAAATATGAAAGGTTTATAAATTTTTATGATAAAACCCCCTTTTGTGCCATTTATTCGGTATTTTGATATCAATACCTATATATCTTAATAAATTAAAATTAAAAATTAAAAATTGATATATTGATTACTTGATTTGAGGCCCGAAATATGCATGCATTTATGCCCTAAAAATGGCCAAAATATGCCCAAAATATGCACTAAAAAATCGATAATATCTAGTGCTTGTTGAGATTTTAGGCCATTTTTACATTACAATAAAAAAAATTCCAGAGATTTTTTCAAAAATTTTGAAATATTTTTGAAAAAGTGACATTTTAAAAAAAAATTACAATATTTGCGAAAGATGACAAAATATGCGTCCAAAATTTTCGAAATATCTAGTGCTTGTCAAAAATTCTTTGAATTTTTCCTAGATATAATATTTTTTGAAGTTTTTTCCCCCAAAAATATGCAAAATTTACCCAAAGTCCCCCAAAAATTTAGGCAAAATATGCCCTAAAACGTTAGTGCTTATGCGATATGCACTAATTCCCAAAATATGCCAAAATATGCACTAAAAACCTTTGGATATGATCTTATTTTTGCATGAAACATGTATTTCCGGCTCCATCTTTAAACAGAAAAAACATGAACTATCATACGAATCTCATGTCTAATAAATTAGGTAAAAAATAAAACTTGGCTGGATTTGATAAATAATTTCTCTTTAAATAGATCACTTTCACATATCTGAATGGAACAAAAGAGCATATAACGCGTGAGTTTTTTTAATTGCAAATATTACTCGTATTAGCTTTATGTGTACAATATATATTTTAAACACAATTTATATTGTAAATGAATTTAAAAATTTAAAATTTTTAATTACGATTAGCACAAAACCATCCTCAAAATAAAAAGAGAAGGGTACTTCACATTTCTCAGTTGAACGTCAATGTTTCCCATATAGTTTGTCATGCTCGATTTCACAATTCTTCCGAATGGCTTTCAACCCAAAAACCAGTGGATATAAGATGTACATTTTTTAATAAATCTAAAAAAATATCTCAAACTAAAATATTCCTAAAACCATTAAAGATAAAACTGGGCCTAAATTAAAAACCTCCGAAACAATTTTGGACAGAGAATTCAGCTTAAATTCAACGGGAAATATTTTATCATGTTCCGCAGAAGGTGAGTTTTTATTTTTAATCGGATTTTTTTTATTAAAAATTAAATATTTTCCAAGGGCATCCACGTCCAGATTCAAAATTTATTTGGTTCCACAATAATCAGGTTTAAATGTCGAATTTATTAAAAAAATATTTTAAAATTAACGATTATTTAATATAAATATAAATATAAATAAAAGGAAATTAACTTCGATGATGGATTTATTTTTAAAAATACACCAACTGAATCCTTTCTTCAACTCCCACCCTTATCTCATAATTATTCTGGAAATTACACATGCCAAGCTTCGAATATTTTTGGCTGGACTGATCATATGGATTTCAACGTTAAAATAAAACCAGGTTTGATTCTTTAAAAAAAAAAATTAAAAAAAAAATAAAGTTTGTACGAATATAGAGCCTGAAGAAAAAATAAGAAAAAGAAATACAGTTTTATACTTGGGGATTACAATTCCTTTTGCGATTTTTGCAATTTTCCTCATTATAGCACTTGCATTTCTTTATAAGCGGCAAAATGTAAGATATTTAATTTTAAAATTAATTTTGAATAAGTAAAAATATTATATTTTTTAGGAAAAATTACGGAATCTAACTGGAGATGAAATTGATCAATTTTTTAAAGGTAGCGGGGATTCTCGGTTAAAAACAAGCGATGAGGTGGATGTAAACAAAGAATATGATCTGGAAAAAAATGAAATTCCAATGGACAAATTTAAAATTGGTAGTTTTTATTAATTTTATTATGAAGGGCTTAAATCTCAATTTTTTATTTATTTTTTATTTTATTATACAAATTTTATAAAATACTTGTTAAAGAGTTTTTTTAAATATTTCTAGATGAAAACAATGTGATTGGATGTGGACAATATGGGCTGGTTTTAGGTGGAGTTTATGAAAATAATGAAATAGCTGTAAAAACAACAAAACCCAAATCAAATGTGGAATATTTTAAAGGTTTAAAAAAATTAAAATTAAAAGAAATTAATTAATTTTTGGAATAGCATTCTTGGCCGAGATAAAATTGATGAGCCAAATTGGGGCCCATGAGAATATTGTTGGATTTATTGGAGCCTCCACCGAATATATTCATTTTAGTTGAGAAATATTGATTTTTTTTTATATTTAAAATAATTTTAAAACTGATAATATTAAATATTTTTTTTAATATTAAAGGAAAGGCTTACATTTTATTGGAATTGTGTCCAATGGGGAGTATTGTTTCTTATCTTAGAAATTATTCTGAAGATTTTGAGGATTTTTTTATTGACAGAGAAAAAAAGTAAACATTTTATTTTTATATAGGAATATTATATTCTATTATTAATCAAATTAATAATATTAATAATACAAATGAAAATATTTTAATCCAACAGTGTCTCAATTTATCAAAATATGGAATCTTTTTTTAACACTTTTGACTTGTTAAATTGGGCACAGCAAATCGCTCAAGGAATGGAGTATCTGGCTAAGAAAAAGGTAAAAATCATGAATATTTGAGCTTATTTTGATTTTTTTAATAATTAATATAATTATGAAATTTACTAAAATATTTTTAAGGTGGTACATGGGGATTTAGCAGCGAGGTTTGAACAATTAACAAAAAAATATTTCAAAAAAAAATTTTAAATCTTTGTTCAAAAAATAATTTTAATTTAATTATTTTTTAAGTATCTAAATATTGTATTATATAGAAATGTACTTTTGAAAACTCGGGATATTGTAAAAATAACCGATTTTGGTCTTTCTCTGCAAATTTCCGATTATTCTCTTCGGATAAATAAGCAAAAGGTTTTTTAATTTAAAATTTAAAAACTTAAATTTTTAAAAAAATAAATTATATAAAAAGCAAGCCCTCCCCTGGGCGTGGCTTGCCCTTGAGTCAATGAAATACCAAGAATTCTCATCAGAATCCGATTGCTGGGCATATGGAGTATTTGAATATATCTTAAATATTTAAAAAATAATAGTAAATTTTATTAAATTACTTTTAAAATTAAAACTTAACAGGTGACAATTTGGGAATTATTCAGCCTTGGGGAGAAACCCCATATCGGACATTCTTTCAACCATGAATTTATCAAAAGGGTTAGTGAAGGAATGCGACTAGAAAAACCAGAATTCTGCAATCAGGAAATGTAATTTTAAATGTAAAATTTAAAATATTATATAATATATTTAATTTTAAAGCTTTGAAATAATTTTCAAATGCTGGGAAAAAATACCAAAAAATCGGCCATCATTTCAAAAGTTGGCAGAATTTTTCAAAATCGAGGCAAATAAATTTCAACCCGAAAACAATATGGAGAATGCCAATTCTTTTGCGGTGATTGAAAGTGATGGAGCTTTTTAAGATTCATATTTACTCGATTTTATGTTTATAATGCATTACATATTTCATTTAATTTAGAATACATATTAGAATTAATTTAAGTGTTATTATTTTATTCATAGATATCAAAATAATCTATAAATATCCAGATAAATATTAAAATTGCTTTCTTTTACAAAAAATCAATAAATTTATACTTTTGATTAAGTAGATTTAATGCGTGAAAAAAAAAAATACTTTTTTAAATATCCTGATATTTTAAAGGAAGGGTTTTATATAAATTGTTGGACAATAATGCCTCATGTCCACAATTCAAAAGTCTAAATTGGTATGTCATCTGTTGGAGCTCGAAGAATACTTCCTGAACCTGGGTATCCTCATCCAATTAATTCGGCTCTCATTTCGGTACAAATTATTTTCAAGGAGTTTCTGGAGGATTTTTTTAAAAGGAAGAATTCATTGGAGTTGAGGAAATCTCTGAAAAGTTATATTAATATGCATATTTATGTTGCCGTTTTTATTTGCATATTTATGGGCATATAAGTTCATTCTATATGTATTAATTTTGCAGCTCTAATTATTATGCCTACACTTGTTAGCCCCAACTATTAGATAATTGTCTTAAGGAAGGATATGTAAAATTGATTTAATCCAATTAAAAGTTCCCAAACCGCAATGTCCTACTAATAAATTATTATAATTATCCCGGAATACCTTTCCGTTCCATTTCTTTACTTTACTAAATACAAAGTAGATTAGGATATCTTTACAACATTTTGTATTTTATAAGGATCTATTTCTCCAAGAATAATTAATTATGGGCGGGGTCTGGGAACCTGTTGAGGAACAGAGATCCTTCGGATATGGTATCTATCCCTGATATTATATTTATGTTTAAATGTTCATTTAAATCCATTAGCCAAATATTTCTTGGGTGAAAAAGACCTGAATCATGTCAAATTTGGTCTTAAAATTGATCTGGGAGATGCATTGGTCATCAAAAAAGAGTGTGAAGGATGGTATTACGCTCTAAAAATAAGAACAGAGGAGGAGGGCATCGTTCCTAAATCATGCGTCCAGATTTCCGAATTTTTGTTTTATATTATTAGATTAAGGTATAATAAGGCTATGATTTATTTTATCAAATATTTTTAATTCGATTTTGTATTTTGATTTTAAAGCACTCAAATCAAAAATGATTTGATTAAAATGGAAATCATTTCCAAACAAATTGACCCAGTTTTGAGGTGTTGGCATAAGGAGGCTAAAAGTCTTTTTGCACAGGTATTTACATAAAATATATTGGAAAATAATTAGAAAAAATATGTAATAAAAGGACTTTTACAGAGTAAGGAAGAAGCCTTTGAAGACATAAGTTTAAGGATACTAAAACTTCACATCTGTCGTGAAAATATAATTCCATATTTGACAGCAAATGATTTGCTTCGGCTAAAGGAAAAAGTTGCCAATCTAATTGACACTGGAAATCGGTAATTTTTATAATACAAATAATACATCATAATATAATTCAACGGTTTTTATGAGAAATATAAAATAGGGCAAATATTATATTAGCTTTATTGGAAATTTTCCAATCAGCACATCCCAATAAAATAATATTTGCGATTTTTAACGTAGAGATTATCCATCATGAACTAATGCCATTGTAGAATCATTGTGTAAAACCATAAATTTACTCTTCGGTTTATATTTAGATTTCTAGGTTTTGATATGTGTGTTCGGGATGATGAAGGGAACATTTTAAATCCACTTGAGACATCTACTATTGAATTTCACAAAAGGCATAAATTGTCGAGCAAAAGATTCAATGGCAAAGAAGAGGAAATTCCTACATATAAGTAATATTAATAAAATATCATAACCAAAATTAAATGCTAAAACCTTGAATAGATTTAAAAAGCCTACACATCGGAATTGCTGCACATTTTTAGTCGAGAACATAAATTTGTGGGGTTTTTGTCTGGGCTCTCCTTGTGAATTGAGGTTCTTCCTTTATGATGGTGACGAGAAGAAACCACTTTCAGATTATGGGATTATTACATTGGAAAGCATGGGATCCCCGTCGCAGGATTTAAAATTTGTATTTACGAATCTGGAGAGTTTTGATGAAGAGAATATAAAGAGAATATTTCTAGTAATATATGATATTCGGATTCATGAAAGTGAATCAAAAAAGAAGTCTCAATCTTCTACCAAGTATTTAGATTTTTAATAAAAATTTACATATTATATTATGATAATGAATATTTATTGATATTTGGTGTGCATTATTATAGTAGAAGTCAACAAGTGTCTAAGCCTATGAGAGTTGCAGTAAAAGAAGTTACAAGTTTTTTTATGGATAATTACAATAACCGATCAAATCAGGGTCAACTAATTAAAATTCCATATAGACAGTAAGTATTATAATATTATTTTTGGATCTTGTAATATTTTGCATATAAAAATTCTTTTTATGACATAAAATTTAAATATACGCATAAAATCCTCAAAAATTATTAAAATATAAAATTGCAAATTTTATAAATGTTTCCGAAGATTTGCAGATGAAGGATCGATAGAATGTCTGATGAATAAAATTACAAAGCAAACTGATGAAAATAATATTGGATTTGGGTTTACATGCTCCGTGTCAATGATTTTTGGAAATATTTCTCAAATTAAAGACAAAACCCCTATATCAATAGGCCGGTAAATATTGTATATTTAAATTTCTCAAATAATAAAGCACTCAAAATCTTTTATTTCTAATTAGTAAAATGGAATCATCTCATTTCATCCCAGATACCCATAATGATATATACCTTGAGTTAAATCGAATGTATTTTGACATAATTGTTGGGACTAAGAATGATGTAACGGTAACAGTGTCGATTCGCGATAAACAAGGATCAAAATTTCAAGGAATGTTGTGTATTGGGAGTGGGGAGCCCCAAGATGAATATGTCCTAAACTATATCCCAAATACAACCATAAAGAATGAAATTATCAAAATCATATTACCCACAACAATTGAGGATTTTTCTCGGATTTATATTTGCTTCAGTGTTAAAAGCCATTCGTCATCTACATTCAAGTATAAAATTAAAAACACATTTGCAATCGCTTTTTTGAGCTTACAGAAGCCTAATGGGACTGTAATTAATGATGGATTGCATGATCTAGCTGTTTACAAGGTTTATACGTCATAAATCCCTTTAAAATTTATTGACCCGTAATTTACGAGGATTTCTTTATTCTTATTGGTAAAAATAATAATTTAATTTCTCAGGTTGATCCAGAACTCTACAAAGAATCAGATGTAAATTTTTTGAAACTTTCTTCAAAACGGTTCCGACTTGAAACCTTTAAAGAACGCATGCATGGCTCTATGCAAGGCTATACTTATGCCCCAGAGAATAAATTTATTGTGGGCACAACTCTGTCCTCTACAATATTCACACAGAATGGTTAATCATATAGTATTAAATAGGATATTTGATAAATGAATAGAGGTATATTGACTTTTAATTTTTATCAGAAAAACTTCATGATTTGCTGCAATGGATTTCAAAAATTAAAGATAGGGCTGAAGCTCCTAATTGGGTTACTACTATTTTTTCCACGTCTAATTTACCATCGTCAAAAATTGATCAACTCTTTGAAGAATGGCTATTGAAAGACCTCAAAAATATACTATCAAATGTGAATGAAAAAAATATTTCAGAGAAAGAGATTGCTAAATTTCTTCCGGATATTTTTGACGCTTTTTTTGAAATTCTCGTGACTCCATTTGATCGAACAGAATTGAAAGGGACTCAAGATGAAGAGAGATGGGCTCGACTTGTATTTAATAGCCTGGTATATTTTGAATTATTAAAATAGGTTTTTTGGTTATTATATTATATTATATTATATTTTTTTTTTAGATTCATATGATTCAATATGTTATGGACTGCAAGAATGAGGAGGTGCATTCAATTTTTTCACTTTACTTAGAAAATGGATTCTCGGCTGCATATGTTCACATGTAATAAAACCCGTTATATTTTTTCATAATTTATAATTTAATAATTTATCATTTATTAGACCAATATTAAAAGAAATTGAAAATATATTTGCATGCAAAGATAAGGATGAAATATTCAAGATATTGAAGGTGATCGACTCCCTTTTTAAATTCATCGTCAAATCTTTCGAAAATTGCGTCAATCTAAAACTATTAGAGTACATTTACATAATATTACATAAAATAATTATAAATTAATATTCAAGATAAGTATTAAATTCTATTGATTTAGGCGATCATCTAATGTAGAAGTTTATGACTCATTCAACAAAGCAATCCAGAATTTATTTAATACAATTTGGTATGTTTAAATTATTTTCCAAATTATGATAATTAAATGTATTATTCTAATTTTCAAGCAAATTTTTAAGCAATATAAAAGAAAAATATTTAAATGCACAAGAAGTTACTCTCAAAATTATTCCGGATGTGATTATTTCACTTTTTACCGTATTACCGCCGGGAAAATGCTCGTAATTACTTTTTCATAATAATTTTTGATTAATGCTTAATGCTAACTTAATGTTTGTGATTCTTGATAATTTTATTTCAGCGAATTAATAACGCAGTTATTAATGCACGGCCTCAAAAGGATGCCGGCTCTACAAAAATTAGCAACAATAAAAAATATACTTCGATCACCCTTGTTTCTTCAGCCTATATGCAGAACATATTTGTTACCTATTGTGGTAGAAAATATCAGTAATTATCTACCTGAAGAGGTAATTTTTTTATGAAATCTTTTTAAATACAAAATCATTTTTTTAATTATTTTTTAGACGGCAAAATGTGTCAAACTTATTGAAATAATAATGCATATCCTCTACCGGAATGACACTGGCTCTAATAAAGAGAATATATATTACATAATGCAAACTTTATTGGTTCCTATAATTAAGTCAATACGAATTATTGGGAAGTTAGATCCTTTAGTGGTAAGATTAAAAAAATATTCCTGAGTTTTTTAAAATATGTTCCGTTTAACGCAATATTTAACGTAAAAAAATGGCGGATGAAATTTGAAAATTTTCATCAAATTTCTTCGAAAATTGCGATTGGCGGAAATTTTTAGTTAAATTCCTATTAATTTACTTTATTTTCACCATTAATAATTTTGATTATTTTTGTAATCGAAAAAAATTTCAGGGCAATTTGGTTGCAATTGTTCTATCAATCTTTCGCCAAATGACACCCGGGCATTATACAAGTTTTGTGAAAGAACTTAAGCAAAAAAATGAACTCAAAGGATTTCTGCAAAATATCCTTGGGTTGATAAACTATTTTTTATCAAAAACTCACTTTCCTTCTGATTGGACGGAAATGATTTTGCTACAAAATAGGTAACCAAATTTATAACAAATTTTAGTTAAAAATTTAATCTAAAACGGTAAAAGAATTTCAACGTGCTTAATATTTTTTCGAATATTTAAATAAATATTAAATTTAAAATTTTAAATTAAATTACCTCTGTTTAGCATTCTGATATCTGGATTGGAAAACTTTGTTGCGACACTTCAAACGGAATTTTTGAATCCAATTTACAAAAAATTTTGGATCAAATTTTTTAAATGTTCCATATCATTCCTCAACCAAGAATCATTACAGATTGAAAAATTTTCCAAATACAAAACCTTAAGGATCATATTCCTATACGGAGATATGCGGAAAAGAGCGATAGAATTAATTAAGCAAATGTGGCTCAGCGTGAAAAAATCATGTCAAATCAAATATGCACCTAAAATGCTTGGTACATTTCTCGAAATGAGCCTAATTCCTGAACCTGAGGTCCGTGTGTCTTCAATCCAAATTTTGTTTGATATGATGCGAATTGTATATCTTTATAAAGAACCGATTCAAAGGGTTGAAGTTAAATTTATTACTCCACTTGTCCAACTTGTCCATGAAGGGAAAGTGGATCTAGGATTTTATAAGGAATTTCATGATAGGATGAAAGAATTGTGTGAGACAGATATAGCAGGATTTAAAATCCCTGGGCTTGAAATTTTGGAGTCATTATCCAGACTTTTTGAATTACTTTTTGAATATCGGGATTCATCGACTGAAGTTGACAAATCGAATCATTTGACCTGTATTGTAAACTTGATGGATTTCTGCAAGAAATTCAATAAGAAGGAACTTTATATGCAATATCTATACGAATTACACGGCATTCATATAAAGATGAAAAACTTCACAGAAGCTGCATTTACTTTAAAACTTCATATCGAGAATTTAGAACCGCTTGTGATGACCGAAAAAATCCCAGCCCATCTTCAATCTCCCTTTTATCCCGATGTGGGCAAACATCTTGAACTAAAAAAGCTTTTATATTACGATATAATTATGAATTTTGTTAAAGCAAACATGTGGGAATTAGCGATTGAAAACTGTGAAGAACTAGGATCATTATCAATCAAAGAAGATATCAATATTTTTACATTATTGAATCAAAGACTTTTGGATTATTATCAAAAAATTGTTGAAAGCAAGCGATTGGAGCCGGAATATTTTCGAGTTGGATTTTTTGGGAAAGGATTTCCTTTTTCCCTTCAAAATAAAGTGTTTATATATCGGGGCGAACCACTTGAAAGGTTGGCAGATTTTTCGGAAAAGATGTTTGAGAGATTTCCAAATGCGGTTAGACTCAAAAAAATGAATCCTCCTTCGGATAAAAAGAAATTTTCAAATAAACAGTGTAAGTTATCATTTCATTGCATATAAAAATATATACGTACATACCTTAAAATGTAAAAATAAAAAGTGCCCAAGACCCTTTGGAAGGGTTTCTGCACGTATTGAGGTCACTTTTGAGGTCATTGGAAGTTCAAACGGGTCAGTAGGACATTTTGTCATTATCGCAAGTAGCCCCATTCCCAATGGGGCAAAATGAAATGAGGTCAAATAGAACAAATATTTGACCTCTAGAGGTCATTCGGAGGTAATGGGAAGGGAACCGGGTCAGGAAAAATACGCAGAACATGATCTGCGCATAGACCACCTACATAGCAAATTTTAGTTTCGAATTAACGAAAATTATTGCAACACCCACGGCCGCCCGGGGTGTACAAAAAACATACCAAATACCATAAATATAAATTGAAGTTTAAAAAATTGACACTTTTTATTGTTTATTTAAGCACTTTACCATATACTATTATTTTAATATTTTGGAACAACAGATTTGCAAATGAATACCGTATTTCCAATAATGAATACATTGGAAAAAATCATCCCTATCCAAATAGATGGAAATTGGATTAAAAAATATTGCAATTTTAATAAGATTGTCGGGTATGGCTTCCATTTTTTCCAAAAATTCTAATATATCGCATTATTAATTAATGATTAAAAAATTTTTGCAATTTGGATATTTCCCCAAGATTCACTTATTCCCGGCCTCATATACGAGAACCTAGAGATCGAAAGAATGAATGTGCTTCCCTTTGGCTGGAGAAATATTATCTTAAAACATCAAATATGCTCCCGGGAATTCTAAGCTGGGTTGAAGTGGTCGAAGAGAATATGTCCGAAATTTCACCTATTCAGAATGCAATTGAAGAAATGAATAAAGCAAATAGTGCTTTACGAGACCTGGTCATCCAACATGAAACCAATCCTCAAGAGCAAATTGGGAATCTTTCCCTCAAATTGAATGGAATTTTGGATGCTTCGGTGAATGGAGGTGTAAAGATGTATGAGAATGTAAGTGTTCAAAATTTATACGCATAATTGGGATTTACACAATTTGATATTATTATAGGCATTTCTCACGGAAAAGTATTTGGAACAAAATCCATTGGATTCGGGGCTTGTCGAAATGCTCAGAAATTTAATTATCCAACAATCTCCCATTCTTAAATATGTTTTAAATGTGATTATTTATTTTTTTCTTTTAAAAAAATGGGTTTACCGTGTAGAAAGCCCGTTCTGAAAGAAATTTTATAATTTTTTTTCATGCGTCACTGGTCATATTTTTCCAGACGCAATTTAAAATCCCCCCACCTTTACATAAATTTAAATTTCCCTAAAAAATAAATATTTGATCTGAAATTTTTGTTAAATTATTTAATTAAAAAAATCCATATTTTGAATTATTTTTCGAAATAATTTTTCAATTTTTTTGATTATTTTGTATTTTTAAATTATATTTTGAATTTCCCACACACCTAATTCCAAATAACCGCATTATAATTTTCGGTTTTAAATAAAATTTTTATTTTATTTTATTTTTATTTTATTTTAAAATTGGTGAAAAATTCAAAAATCATAATTCTTTGACCTCCATTTTTGTTTAAATTTAAAGTTTTTTAGGAAATGTCATGATGGTCAAGTTTGCCAAGTTTGAGATTAATCGGTCAAAGCGTTTCAAAATTATTGTGTACAGAGGCAGATAGAAAGACCAAACACTACACCTCGTTTTTTCTAAAATTTCTAAAACGAGCTAATTATAAATAAAATATTAATCATAATAGATCCATAAACAAAAATGTGGAGAGGAATTTGAAGGTATGCAGAAAAAGCTGGAGGATTCCTATGCATTAATGAATAAGCATCTGGAGAAAGATTATGGCGTGAATCCAGAGGTTTGAATTTTACTCAAAATAATTATTTTAACTATGCAAAAAAAAATTTCTAAACTTATGCGATTTTAATTTAAATTATTTTACTTTAAAAAAATATAATTGCAATTCCTTCACAGTTATTAAGAGATGAAATATTAATACGAGATTTGGCACCTCTGAAAAGAGCTAAAGCTTTTAATAGAAATAATTCATCGTAAGTTAAATATAATATTCATATTTGGAATTTGAATAATTAAAAAGTTTT
>JAAZTK010001676.1:0-13204 GCA_036507255.1 Megalothorax incertus
CAAGGTCTCTAATTAACCATCATATTGAAAAAATCCACCCTGACCAGGTTCACCTTAAATTCGAGATTATTCCGAGGTCAAGGCTCATTATTGGGGATGCTGGGAGTGTGAGGGTGGTTCCAGGGAAGGATCATTTGAAAAAAGCTCCTCGACCTACTCAACAAAGGTATATTTTATAATTTTATACCTGGTCAAATATAATTTGATATAATTTATGCATTAGGAAAGCTGTAAAATACCCTCATCAATGCCCAGATTGCGATGCTAGCTACAAGGTTATCGAAAATCTACAAATCCACCAAGAACAGGCTCATAGGAGATCATCTGAGCACCCTTGCCCCCACTGTTCAAAAATTTACTACCACTCCGCTCGCTTGAAGATCCATATCAATTTAACGCATTTCTTCAACAGGAATTATCCTTGCCCTGTTCAAGGATGTCCTCAAACAAATACACAGAAAAGTGGGGCGAGAAAGCACCTACACAAAATACACCCAGAGATGAGTCATCTTGAGTCCCAAATCAAAGTAAATGTCACTCGGAAGAATCCAATCGAGTCAGGTGGGTTGGAAATGGTTGAGAAAGTTGGGTCAGCCTTTGAAAATCCGGATATTAACACCCCAATTGCTGAGATCCCGAATGAGACAAGGATCCCCGCTAGAAGACAAGGCAAAAAGGAATTCAAATGTCCAGTTCCTGGTTGTCCAGTCAGGATATCTAGAAAGAATCACGTGAACCGACATATCGACAGAATTCATCCTGAACAGGGTCATCTAAAAGTTATCAGGGGAAGGATCGGGTCTCGGAGGGAGGGCCCCTGGGGTTGTCCAGAGCCAAAATGTGGAGAAGAATTTACTCAATTTTCAGAGTTGAAACTCCATCAAAAGTGTCATTCTAAGTCAGAGGAGGTTCCTGAAAAATACACTTGTCCCGAGGAGGGTTGCGGGAAAGAATTTAAGGGTAAAGTAAGCTTGAATAACCACAAAAAGGTACATTCTGAAAGGAGCTACACTTGCGAATATTGTGGGGTATCTTATAAGCAGAATAGTGGACTCCAGGTCCATCTTCGACATAAGCACACTGAGAACCCTGAGTTTCGGATTTGTCCCGTTTGTGGATTAAAATTAAAGACAACCTCATACTCGGTTCATATGCATAGCCATTCTGGGGTGACCTACTCTTGTGAATACTGTCCAAAGAGTTTTGGAAAAAAGTCTCAAAGGGATTTCCATCAAAAATGCCATTTAATGCCACCTGAGGTTTGCAAAGTGTGCGGGGTTTCAAAGTCGAAATATCGTATGATGGAGCATATGAGGAAGGTTCATTCCGGGTCGAGGTTTGAGTGTCAGGAGGAAGGCTGTGGCAAATTACTCAAAACTAAGTCTGGGTTAACAAGACACAAAAAGAGATTCCATTAAGAATTATATTATAATAGAATTATAATGTTTGCTTATCAGATTATCTATTTATTACATAAATGAATAATGATTACAGCTAATATTAATAGTTATTTATACTGATAATCCTACATACCTATGTATATTTTTCAATGAAATGATTATATAATAAAATAACTATTTATTTTTAAAGGTTTTTTAATTGAATAAACATTAATTATTAAAAATTATTGCAATTCAATGCTAGTACCTACTCGTAGTCGTATTACAAATGCCTGAAGTGCTAAAGGAAGTAGCTCTAAACCGGGAATCTCTCTTTCAATTTCATATGATTCTTCGACAGTTTTTAATTAATTAAGAGCTAATTAACCATCAAATGTCGTGACATGGACCCTAATGCCAAGATCCGGGCTCTTGAGGGCCGACTCCTCAATGTGGAACAAGTCATTAAAAGCTTACAAACTTGGGTCACTTCAATCTCTGACAAAATCGGTAAATAAAATTCAAATAGAAAAATATATCTTTTAAAAATATTCCAATTTGACCTGACCTCCGCATGACATGACCTCCCTTGGACTATTATATTTAAGGTTTATTTTAATTTGATATATTTTAAATGTCCACAGGGGAGGAAATACCCAATATCTTTCGAATTCAAAATGACGCAGAAATCTCCAATTTGTTTCCTCCTGAGGATGAATTCAATGAACCATCTGAGGACTCTTTCCAGGACATGGTCAATGAAGATGTTAAACCGGAAATGGAGGAGCTCAATCCCTATAAATTGAAAGATTGTACTGTCGTGTTGGAGCGATTGTCGGAGAGTACTCTTGAGGCTCATTTGAGGGAACCAGCCTTGACTCAAAAGTAATATTTTGGTCAATTCTAATTTTTTAAAGACAAAAAAATTAATAAACTATTTATTTATGTTAATATTCTAGGGTGTATTCATGTCCAGCTTGTCCCAAAGTCTTCATATCGCGTTCAGCCCTTAAAACCCACCAACAACAACACAATCCCAAATCAAAAGCCTATTCGTGTACCTTCTGCCACAAAGTTTATTATTACCGCCATCTCCTCACCGCTCACATCCGGAGTTCACATACACAAAAAGACCGATATTTGACTACTTGTCCTGTCCCGGGCTGTAATATACGAAGAAGTACAAGGTCTCTAATTAACCATCATATTGAAAAAATCCACCCTGACCAGGTTCACCTTAAATTCGAGATTATTCCGAGGTCAAGGCTCATTATTGGGGATGCTGGGAGTGTGAGGGTGGTCAGTGTCACCCGGAAGGAGCATTCGAAAAAGACTTCTAGATTTCGGGATAAAAGGTATACTCATATAATATAATTATATACCAGGTCAAATCTAATTAAATGCATTATTCAAAACAATCAGGGAAGGAGTAAAATACCCTCACCAATGCCCAGATTGCAATTTTAGCTACAAGAATAAGAATAAACTTGAAATTCACCAAGAACAAATCCATCGGAGGTCATCTGAGCACCCTTGCCCTCATTGTTCTAAAATCTACTACCACCCTCGGCTCTTGAACCATCATATCAATCTGAGTCATGTCTTTTCAAGGAGATATCCTTGCCCTGTTCAAAGTTGTCCTTATATAACCACAAATAAAAGTAGTGCCAGAAAGCATTTACGTAAAGTACACCCAGAACTGACTCATCTCGAGCCCCAAATCAAAGTATCTGTGTCTCGGAAGAATCCTATTGAGTCAGGTGGGCTCGAAATCAATGATTTTGATCCTAAAAGCCAGGAAATGGAAGAGAAGAATGAGCCAACCTTTGAAAACCCGGGTATTGAACCTCCAGCTAAACCTAAGGCTAAAATAATTGATAATACCCACAAGCACCGAACTGGAAGAATATTTTGCCCCATCCCAAATTGCTCATATTCGCAAACCCATAAGGATCAACTCAATAGACATATTGACAAAGCTCATCCTGGTCAAGGTCATCTAAAATTCAATGTTCTTAGGAGGGCCCCAAGGAAGGGCAAGAAGAGGTGTCCAGAGCCAGGGTGTGAAGAGGAATATATTCTGAAAGCAGAGTTGAAACTCCATCAAAAGATACATGCCAAGGTAGAGGAGGTGGAGGAGTCAAGGATCTATGCTGGAGGACAAGTCAAGAATAAATGTCCAATTCTAGGTTGTCCAGTCAAAAGGTTTAAAAAGGATGAGCTCAATAAGCACATAGATAAGGCTCATCCTGGACAGGATCATCTAAAATTCAAAATTAGAAAGAGGATCCGGAGGAGTGGCCCAAAATGGAGCTGTCCAGAGCCAGGGTGTGGGGAGGAATTTATTCTGAAAGCAGAGCTGATACTCCATCAAAAATTACATTCCAAACCAGAGGAGGTGGTGAGCTTGCCTTGTGAATATTGTGGAATCTTATACAAAAAGGAGTCCGCTTTGCAAAACCATATCCGAGTGAAGCATGAGAACCCTGAGGAGTCTATTGAAAAATACACTTGTCCTGAAGAAGGTTGCGGGAAAGAATTTGGGATGAAAGAGTACTTGAAAAGACACATGCAAACACATTCTGATTTGAGGTATACTTGCGAATATTGTGGGGTATCTTACAGGCAGAATCAAGGACTCCAAGTCCACCTCCGACATAAGCACACGGAGAACCCTGAATTTCGGATTTGTCCCGTTTGCGGATTAAAATTAAAGACAACCTCATACTCGGTGCATATGCATAGCCATTCTGGGGCGACCTACTCTTGTGAATACTGTTCAAAGAGTTTTGGAATGAAGTCTCGAAGAGATTTCCATCAAAAATGTCATTTAATGCCGCCTGAGGTTTGCAAAATATGCGGGGTTTTAAAGTCGAAATATCGTATGATGGAGCATATGAGGAAGGTTCATTCCGGGTCGAGGTTTGAGTGTCAAGAGGAAGGATGCGACAAATTATTCAAAACAAGGTCTGGGTTAAAGAGACACAAAATGAGATTTCATTAAGAATTTGTATCTGCAGTTTATTTAATGATTATTTATTTACTATTTTGTTACTTTGTATTATATTTATATGAGATCTGATTATTGCTAATTCTTATTAGGTAAATAAATGAATTGAATCGTTGATTGAGAATAAAAGGCAAACCATTGTTTATTCGATGACTTATTAATAATTATAATTTATCAAATTTTAATTCACTATACTCTCGAGCTCGTCTGAACATGGGGAATATGACACAAAATGTTTATCTTTTAAAAGATAAACACACACTGCAAATCAAAGGGCAAATATTAAGTACTACTATATTAAGTACTATATTAATATAGTACTTAAGTGGCATATTTAAAGTAAAACCTCTTCAGCTGACAGCCTGACAATAATTTTAATTTTTAAATTAAATTCATTAATCTGTTTAAGTAAAATGGAGGTTTTAAAAGACTTTCCACCAGGCCCTTTAGATGAGTATAGGAATCAAGGGTCCTTTTCCTGGAAGGTGATGAAGATGGTCCTAGAGGATGAAGATATTCTTCGATTTAAGGTACGTTAAAAGACTTGCTATTTAATAATCAATTTGTAGGACGATATATAATAATATAACTAGTAAATATTAAAATGGTTGACAGTATTGGCTTTGGGATAAAATGGAACGAGATCCCATATTTGCGCGACAACCCACCGACTCGACTCTTGAGGAATACCGAGAGATTACCGTTCAAAGGACCCTCCGAATTGAAGAGTTCTTCGAGGAGGTCAAGGGGAAATTCGACAACCCCCTTTTGGTAGGATTTTTTTTAAAAAGGAACCTGGATCGTTTTTTTAAGAGCCTATTTTTACAATATTTTTCAGAAAGCCTCAATGATTACCGTTCTTGGATTATATGACTGGTCCCTAGGTGGGAAATTTATGCTTCTTTGGGACATTTTAACCAATTCTGTGACTGGCTTGGGCACAAAAAGACATCATCATTTCTTGGAGGCGACTCAACGGAGAGAGGTTTCCATTTTTATTATTAAATTCAATTAAAAGGTGTTTATTTTATTGTAAATACTAGTTGACAGCCTGTTTCTGCTTAACGGAGGTAGCACACGGATCAAATACGAGTGGAATGAGAACAACCGCGACCTATGACCCGCAAACAGAATCATTCATTTTAAATACTCCGGATTTTGAAGCAGGTTTTTATTTTTTAACCCAAGTTTAATCCTAATAAAGTCTTGTAATAAATTCAGCAAAAGTCTGGTCTGGAAATCTTGGAAAAACAGCCACTCATGCAGTCGTTTTTGCACAACTTTCCACTCCGTACGATGGCCCCTGCGGCCTTCACGCTTTTATTGTCCCAATTCGGGACACGACAACTCTAAAGCTCCTGCCAGGCGTCACTGCGTGTGACATGGGGGCAAAAATTGGCATTAACGGAATTGACAATGGATACCTACTGCTTGACCATTACCGGATCCCTCGTGAGAATTTGTTGAATAAATTGGGAGATGTGACGCCAGATGGTAGATACGTAACGCCTGTTAAGGATTCCAAAAAGCGTCTAGGAGCCTCCCTGGGCGGTGGAGGCCTCTCTTCAATCCGAGTTGGCGTCGTCCTGATGGCATCAGCAAATTTGAGTATAGCCCTTCCTATAGCTATAAGATATTCCGCTCTTCGAAAACAATTTGGTCCAGACGCCAATGAAATCCCCGTTTTAGAGTACCAAATGCAAGGGTGGCGTCTATTCCCTTACCTCGCGGCTTCATTCGCCCTCAAAGTCCTCGGTGATTCTTTGATAAATGACATGATAGTCTTCGTGGTGGGCCAAATGAGTGGGGATGGGACGCCTGATGAGCGAACTCTAGCGGCAGGTGAAATGCACGCCATTTCCTCATCTGCCAAACCCTTTTCAGGGTGGATTGCACAAGCTGGTATTCAGGAATGTCGTGAGGCATGTGGAGGTCATGGGTTCCTTCGTAGCTCTGGGCTAGGTCACATCCGAAATGACAATGACCCCAACTTGACCTTTGAAGGGGAGAACAATGTCCTCCTTCAACAGACGAGTAATTGGCTCATCAACCTTTGGAATCATCCTGAGAGGGCTTTCTTGTCGAAAAGAACGCCCCTGGCATCAATTGAATTCTTCTCAAGAGCGGAAGACATCCTTGCAAAGCGACGCCAAATCTCCAAATCAATTAATCCGGAATTCATCCTTGATGCTTTCAAATGGCTTGTTTGTTGGCTCCTTCGTGAAACTGCGAACAAATTGAAGCGGGAAAGTGAAATTCGAAGTCCATTTGATGCCAAAAACAATAGCCAAGTTTATTTCGCTCGGTCTTTGAGCATTGTTTTCATTGAGCATTTTTGCGTTGATCGGTTTTTCAAGTTTTCGGCTGATCCGAAGCATCCTCCAGAGATTTCTCAAGTTTTGCACAAGGTGGCGCTGCTTTATGGGACATGGACTTTGGAAAAACATTTAACGACGCTTTATATGGGTGGATATTTTGAGGGGCCTGTCTCAGGTCAAATGATTCGAGACGCCATTCTGGACCTTTGTTTGGAAATCAAACCGGAAAGCGTTTCCCTCGCTGGTATCCAATTTTAATATTAAGTTTTGAGGTTTTGAATTAATGCATTTTTATTGAAATTAGATTCATTGGCGCCCCCTGACTTTATCTTGAACTCTGCGATCGGGAAGAGCGATGGTCAGCTTTATAAAAACCTTAAAAATGCAATGGAACAAACTCCTAGAGGTTTGGAGCGGGCGGATTGGTGGCAAAATGCAACGGAATTTATGAAGAAATCAAAACTTTAATGATTAATACAATTTAAATTTGTTTAGAACATAAAACTTTATTTAATCGAGAGAGTAATAAATATAAAAAAAGTGAATTAAAAATTTTTAGAACTTTTATCAAGAATTTCACGGTTTTGATTCAATCCTTCAAATCCAAGTGGCGCATAGGAATTTTGAGGTGGATTTGGAGGAGGTACAACGCTGGAATATCCGGCTAAAATTAAGATTTAGAATTAAAATTACAATAATTCATTGACAAAGTATATTTGAAAAGGATTTAAAAATTTGATTTACGAGCTGGATCCGAATACGGATTATATGGAGGCATTCTATCAACATTATGTTGAGGAGGTGGGTACAATTGAGGTTGTACGCTTGGGGTAATGACATGTGACACTTCTTGGACGACAACCGTCTGTTGTTGAGCCTGTTCTGCAATTGCCTTTCTCCTCCTCCTTCGGAGGAAGACGATGACAGCCACAAAAATAGCCACGATAATCAAAAAGACAGCTCCGAAGACGCCAAGCATAATAAAATCAAATGTCGTATCTGCAGATGAAGAAATATTATCCAAAAATATTATTAGTATTCAAAATATTGTATTATTAATATTCAAAATATTAATTTACATTCGTAATCCTCGTGACAAATCCCATTTTGAATATAAAGCCCATGCGGAGGTCTCCAATTAGGGTCACCCTTCCTTCTGCTTTCGCAGTATAACCCCGATTCGGGGTCGCAATTAAGCCGGGCCCGAGTAGGTGGTTTAGGTGGATCGTAATCACATTCCGAATTTATAATTCCAATACAAATATTCCCGATCGTGTCCCATTTGGTGTAAAAAAGAGATTCTAAATATATTTGGCCATGAAGACAGAAGCACTGACCGTATGTACAAAATAATAGGGTTTCCGAATGAAGACAATCGACCTCATCTGGATAATAATATGGTCCAGGAGAGGAGGTGCAATTATCCCCGTAATTTCCGATCGCAGAGGTCAAGGTCGAAGATATTAGAAATAAAATAACTTTTAATAAATTCATATTGGGCTTGCGGGTAAAGAGGTTTAAATGCCAATTTGATTTTGAAATCATTCCATGATTCATTTTTTGCATCCGCATGAGCGATATATCAATATGTACAGTATCAGAACACCATATTGTGGTTCATCTAAAATAATACAATATGTTAGGCAATTTCTAATTGATATTAAAATATTTATTGTTCGAAAGGCCAAGGATAAGATAAGGGTGGTTAATAGAATTGAAATTGCGAGTGTACAAACAGATAAATTAAATATATAAATTCTAGACTAAATATATCGTATATTTAAGCTATAGATTAGATATATTGTATTTTAGGATACGGATCTACAGATAGGTATTTAAAAATCCCCATTAGATAACGTAAAATATTTGGACCCGTAATTAAGTAATTATTGTCCATTTTGATTTAATCCTTCAAATCCTAATGCATTTGAGTTTGGAGACTTTTCCATTTGAGAAGGATCTGAAAAATTAAATGCAAAATCAAAAATCTATTTTTAAAAAATGCAATATTAATGATTAAAATATCTTACGAGATTCATTAGCTGGAATTATGTATGTCTGAACAAATCCAATATTTTGATTTCCTCCGGATTGAACTTGGAGTTGATGTCTTTCCACTAATTAGCAATTATCAGATCTTTACATTTAAAAATTCAATAATTATAATTTAAGTTTTTAACGAACCGATTTTTTTCCTCCGCCTCCTCGCTATACAACCCCAGATGCCAACGCTTCCAACACAAATGACCATAAAAGCACCAATTGATGCCCCGATGATTATGAAAAGTTTATCTAATAATTAAAAGATTAGCTCTATAATTTAATTAAATATTTTTAAAATTTTACAATCATATTCCTCAACACAAGTTCCATGCAAGATATAAGTATTTGGAAGATTTGGTGGCATTCCTTCATAATCATCTCCAGCCCAAAAGGCTTCACAAAATAATTCATGGCCGCATTCTAATTTATTTCGCCATCCAGGATCAAGATGGTCACAACTACTTTCCAACTTCCCTACGCATTTCCCCTTTGCTTCATTCCATTCTGTTTTAAAATAAGAGTCCCCAAAATAATTATCCGGAAGACACGTACATTTCCGATTAACGCAAAAGAGGAGGTTGAAGGAATGAAGACAGTCATCCTCATCCGGATATGGGATATTTGAGAAAGAAGTGGAACAAGGACTCGATTCAAATCCGAGGGATTTGGAAATCAAAACAAAAACTAAAAGGAATTGAAAGAATTCCATTAAAAAATTGATTTTTAAATTAAAAGCTTTAAATAATTAATCTTACTATTAGTAAGTTTGATTTAATAATCAGGCTGATATCAGAAATGCCCATGGGTTGGCATATGGCAATATTTGGCTACATGGTTTATCAATCGAAATACTATGATATTGATTATATATTGTAAATTTGTAATACATAAGTAATACAAATACTTATACATATTATGATAAATATTAATAAAACATTAACAAAACATTGAAACAAAAAAGTAAAATCTATTACAATAAAATTCATATTTAAGACGTAAAGAATATCAGGCAATATGAATATCAGATTCAGGAATATAATATATCGTAGCTGAAATGCAATTATTGTACATGGCATAATAATTAGGTATACAAAATTACCTATACTATAATTTTAAATTTTAAAACGCAGATATGTAAATCTGTAGCAGATTTCAAGAGTTTAATTTAGATTAATTTTTGATATTCCCCAACAAATCTTTTAATAGCATTTTACCAAATTGCAGCTATCGATTAGATTTAGGCATGATTTATAGATGACAGCTTTGTGGGCGTGCATGTAATCTGTATTTTTATAATTAAAATGTACCTTGATGTCATTGATATTGTAGTGCAAACGGACTTGCCACATCAAAGAGCCCGATAATATCAATTCTAAACTTTGTAGCTTCTGGATTAATCATATCTTGCACATGCCCCTTTTTATGACCCTTTAATCCGTACTATTTTTATAATTAATTAATCAAATTATTCGGAAAGAGCTATTTAATTTATACAAATTATTTTATTATAGTTCTGATATAATTATAAATCTAAAATTTAAATATAATACTACGAGTATATATTTTTGGTTTGAATAGGTTAGTTCCAGATTTCTAGGCTTCTAATTGCGCAAATGGACAAATTATGGTTCATATAAAAGCAAGGATGAATCTTTCCAAGTCAGTAAGACCTTGATGCTATCAAATTCATGTGAAATGTGTCTAAAACTCGGAAAGGACGCCGGAAACAGGAGGCAAGAGACTTCATCGAGATGTCTCAAAATCGTTAAGAAATTATTTCCAATCTTAACTTGGGGGCCAAAGTACAAGAAAGGAGATATACTGTCAGATTTGATTGCAGGGCTCACCGTCGGTCTTACCCTTGTACCTCAGTCTATGGCATATGCTGGAATTGCTGGGCTTTCTCCGGAGGTAAATTTTGTAAAAATTTAAAGCTTTCCTTACAATATTTCAAATTTTTTTCCAAAGTATGGACTTTATTCATCTTATATTGGAGCTATTTTATATGTCTTTTTGGGGTCATGTCGCCAGGTTAGCATTGGTCCTACAGGTACCTATAATAGCTACTAATATCAAAGATCTTTGTATTAACTTGATTTAATATATAAAGCTGTAATGGGCCTATTAACCTACGAATCTTGCGGTCAGGATAATGCTTCTTGCGCAATTTTAGGTAATTAAATTCTACAAAAGAATATATTTGAAATACATTTCAAAAAATTGATTCAAAATAATTTAGCTGGATTTTATTCTGGAATTTTTGAGCTTGGAATGAGTCTACTTCAGCTGGGTATCATTCAAAATATCAAAATTATCGATTACCGATCCAAAAATGACGTTTAATTTACTTTAGGTTGGGTCGTTTCATATATTTCTCAACCTGTCACAATTGGATTTACAGTAATTTATCCAAAAATTAATCAA
Source organism: Megalothorax incertus (assembly GCA_036507255.1). NCBI lineage: Eukaryota > Metazoa > Arthropoda > Collembola > Neelipleona > Neelidae > Megalothorax > Megalothorax incertus. The sequence continues at coordinate 11,175 of JAAZTK010001676.1, forward strand.
TTAGGATCATTAAATAATATTTCAAAAGGCAGGTGCAGCCACAACAATCTTCACATCTCAAATTAAAAACTTTTTGGGGATTGGTGGAAAAAAGGGCTCAAAATTCATCGGGTATTGGAAGCAAATCATCCTGGATTTCAAGTCTATTTCTTTGGGGGATTCCATCCTTGGGATATCAAGTTTGATTCTTTTACTTCTGCTAAGGGTAATCCTTTAAAATTCAAATAAACCAAGTCTAAACCTTAAATTGACCATTTCAGAGGGTAAAAGAATTGAGAATTCAAAATCCCAACCTGAAAAAAATAATTTGGTTCATTTCGGTTGGGCGAAATGCCCTAATTATCGTCGCAAGTTCCGCCCTCGCATTTTTCTGGCGTTCCAACCCATTCCGGTTGACAGGATTCGTCCAAGGTGGCTTTCCATCAGTGTCACCACCGCCATTCCAACTCCCAAAAACCCCTAACCAAAATTCTACCGATTTTTCCGAAGAGAATATGACTTTTACTCAATCTTTGGCCTTTCTTGGGACTGGACCAATTATCCTCGCGCTTATTTCCGTCCTTCAAAATGTGGCCATCTCAAAAGCATTTGGAGTAGGTCAGGCTGTGGATGCCAACAATGAAATGCTAGCTCTGGCGGCATCAAATATTGTTGGTGGATTTTTCTCGGCGATTCCAACTTCAGGAAGTTTTTCCAGATCCGCCGTCAATGATGCTTCCGGCGTCAAGTCACCCCTTGGTGGACTTTTTACGGGGGTCTTGGTCATCCTTTCATTGTGGCTATTAACCCCGACATTTTATTATATTCCAAAAGCATCACTTTCCGCTGTTATCATTGGCGCTGTCATCTTTATGATTGAATGGGACAAGTTATTGCCAATGTGGCGTATATCTAGTAAGTTTAATTAATTTATTGACATTCCAATTTAATTTTTTAATTAAAATTCTAGAAATCGACCTAGCCGTATGCATAATCACATACCTAGTTTGCCTAATCATTGGAATGGAGGTTGGCATCCTTGTTGGCGTTGGCCTGAGCCTGGCGTCTCTACTTTTCCGCCTTTTGCGACCGCCCATTAAAATTGAGGTCCTTACCACAAAGGTCTCAAAGAAATATTCGGCTTCATATCAATATCTTTTAATTACTCCGCCCAAATCCAATGGAATTCATTTCCCATCTGCGGATCATCTTCGGGATTTCCTAACAAAACAAATGAAGCGACAACCACAAGAGATTAAGACATTTGTATTGGATTTAAGCAATTGGGATTCATTTGATTATACCTCAGCCACCACAATTTCGGCCCTTGCTCTTGATTTTGAACGAAATGATAAAAATTTAATATTTTTGAAAGGAAATGACACGCCAGATTTAAAAAATAGTTGGACAAGGGCTCTGGAAATTGGTGGGATCGAGGAACCCAAGATCTTAGGAAGTTTTGACGAGGTCGAGGAGGTCATATGGTCAAATTTAGAGTATTGTAGCCTAAATCTGAATAATTTGGGTGGCAAATCGGGGCATAATTATGTCATTATTGGGGATTTGACCCATCCTCAAAATAATAATGACTCTCCCGAGTGTTTGAATGATGATCTCTGTGAAAAATTAAATAAATCTTAAATCTACAATAATTAAGACCTAGAATATTTTAAACTGTAAATTCTCAATAAATTAATAAATTTTTAGCGTATCCGTATCCCGTACATGTCAATGCATATACATATTTATAACTTTTTCGAATAATATCGATAAGAATAAAGGAAACCAATTTAAATATTCTTATCCTTATAGGCTATACTTACGTATTATACTACCTACTACTGTAATATCACTGTATCACATAATGCTCAAATATGTAGTGTGAAAATATATTCTATTTCTCTAAAATATTCGAGAAATTTAGCATGTGTAATGTATTGTACTTGTAACTTGTACTAGGATAGATTGGCAAAAAATTGACCTTGAATTGCCCATCAACCCATGGGATATGAAACAATTAACATGCCCACGAAGGATAAACCTTTAATGCC
>JAAZTK010001677.1:0-13204 GCA_036507255.1 Megalothorax incertus
GTGATGTCCTTATGAAGGTTGTACAAAAGGAAGGATTCTTTGCTCTCTGGAAGGGATTTACACCATATTTTGCTCGGCTTGGACCTCATACTGTCCTCACTTTTATCTTTTTGGGTAATTGCGTAGACATCAAATTCGAATTTCCGATTTAATATAAAATCTTTGCATCTCACAGAACAAATGAATGCATTTTACAAGAAGAATGTAATGGGAGTCGTCGGTGGTGGAGGAGGATTGTAAGCCAAAGCCAAATACCAATAGCAGTCATCGAAGAATGTCATAATCTCACCATCAGTCAGTTGTACTACACTCCTTTAGTTCACTTTTAGAGTCCTTCATTTGCCTATATACGTATATCTTGAGCGTACTATGATATGAATTTGAAATGATCGTAAAAAATTGTGCTGATATTAATTAATTAATTGAAACATTTGCAAAATTGTTAAGTGCTAGTCCAAGTGATAAAAGAAAAAAACGATTGAACTTAAACAATCATGACATTGTCAGCAGAGGCAATAACAGTCTCCTATTTGAATAGAAGTATCGTACATTATTGTAAGGGCCTTAATTACGGCCTAGTTTGGCAAGAACTGAGCCTCGAACCATTTAAAATGCAATTTTAATCGTAGTATTTTAGATCGAAAGATGCATTGAATTTCTAATTCATGTCATCTGGATCTGTGTTCGTAATTCCAATTAAATAGGGGTACTAATATTTTATAGATCAAAAAATCCAGAGTTTTATTATGTTTGTGTCATGTCTTTTCAAATGAGGAATGAGTACTCTATCGTATAATACGGATAATATTGCAGTCTGCGAGTAAAAGGTTACAAATATAGAGATCCTAATGTAAAACAATCATAGTCAAATACAATATTATAATACTAATGAATAAATACTTGGTAAAATATAATCCTAAACCTGCTCTAAAATTCTATTATTTGAAAGACATAATCAGAATTGACTAATACTGCTAATTGCACACCCTATTTCTTTTTCTTCTTTTTATTTAACATTGAATTCCCCAACCCATTCAACTCTCCATTTGATGCGGCTAAGCAGGCGTCCCTTAAATTAGTAAAATTTCCAAATGGCTCGAAATAATGTTCATGAAGGAACCTCACTAAGGACTCTAAAGGACAATACTCGACCCCAAGTCCGTCCTTACGGCAGAAACTCACATGTTGAGTCACCCCTACACCATTAAAAATCACCCGGAAATAATGAGAGCGAAGTTCAGCAGAACTCCCTCCACTTTCTTGAGATTTCCGATAAAATTCAAAGATAAATCTGGATGAATATGGAGGGAAATGTACATCTGGATGATGTAGCTCGTTTGAGGTTAGACCCAGGGCTCCTGTAAGTACATTAAAGGTCGTGTCATGTCCCGAGAAGAGTGCAATCCGAGCTGAAGCTTCTGCTGAGGTCATTTTGAGAGCGAGTGAAAGGATTTCTTTAAGTAGACCATATGCGGAGAGTAGGGAGAATTTTATGGCAGAATCTGACCCCTTTTGGAACTCATCCTCCCTTTGTAGAAGGGATACAAGGGAAGCTAGGTCACCTGGAGTAAGGCAGACGCCACCCCTAAATGGTTGAGTACAGGGAAGCTCAGTTCGATGACAGTAATAGACGAGGAGGAGATCTAGGAGTGATTTCCCCGACTTTCCCTGCTTGTTGGCTACCCCAGGAGCATCTACGATTGAATTAATTTGTTCAAGGAGATCGGACATTGCGAGTTTATGCTTTTGAATATCTCCCTCTGGGTTCTGAACCACCTTTTTGGCTTGTGCATGTTTCCCAATAGCTTGTGCAAATTTTTTAAGTCGATTTGCACCACGGCAGGAACAATCATTAAAACAGAAATTAATACTTTGGCTCTCTCGAATTGAGACGGATGAGACTATGTAATTCCTCCGATCCCCAAAAAATCCCCAGAGGAAACTTATGAGTGATTGAAAAGTCCTCCGATATCGGGTCGAATAAGCAATTAGCCTGGGGAAGCCAGAGGCAGAGTAATTCCTCTCGAGAAGGCTGATTTGTGAGAGTAAAGGAGAATTTTCATAAGCTTTATATAGGGAGGCTCCGAGTCGGATGAGCTGGGCAGATCCTTGTTGAGTAAGTTGACCGAGGAGACATTGGGCGCTCGTAGGGACCCTTGGGAAAGCGTGAAAAGGGCCTATGAATTGAGAGAAACCCGGAAGTCGTGTCATTCCACCTTCGGGGCTGGCGAATCGAAGGAGATGATCGAAATCTTGATTGTAACCAGCCGAGCAATTGACGTGGGATGTGTTCCGAGGTCCTACATGACTTAGAGGACCTCTGTCTCCGTGTCGAAAGAGGATGATGAGGGCTTCTAGAGTATACTCTTCTCCGTGGGTATCTGAAATGGAAGATTAAACGCAAATTTACACTTGTTCAGCGACAATAATCAAGGATCTTACATTCCTCCCCAGCTGAAATCATTTCCGGACGATTACAGAGCCGATCAATTTGATTATTAGGTTCCTGGAACGGTCTGATTGGTCTAAGCTGATTGTCTACCCCTTTTTTGACAATCGGAGGCATTGGGGCTACCCTCAGAAGATTCATAACCTCTTCCCTCTCTCTTCTCTTTTTTTCCAGGGCTTCTGGTTGTAGCAGTCCCTCCGGAATGACCTCTGCATCTTCTAGGAACATGTAATTATTATTGCCTGGCACTCCCTGTCCACCCTGAAGGTTATTGACGAGATGATGGACTTGGAACAGCCTTTTTCCCCGAGTGTCCGACTCTCCCCTTGTAAGAAGCCAATAAAGTCCTGAAAAGATTAGAGATAGTTAAGCTTACACTTTATTAATTGTATGGTAATTTACCGGTGGAGATTGCTACAAGCCAAAGAAGGAGTGTGAGATATCCTTTGGTCCTCCGCTTCCAACAAACGACTCGGGTGACGGCGAGCCAGGGAGGAACCCGCATTTTCCACCCCAGGAGGAAATTCATCCTCTAAACCCCCTTATTTGACTAGGAGTTAGACACCATTGTAGCTTAGCTTGCTATGTTTTTTAAAATCACATGGCTAGATTGGATCTTTCCTAAATTAATTTAAATTAATATTTCGGTGGGCTTGTCAAAATAAAAAAGGGTCAGCAGCTGAGAAAGAGTTCAACAGAATATAAAACTCGCTCGCATTTTTTCCCTCAATCTTCTCATGCGCTCTCACAATTTCCCAAAGGATTAAATTGAACCGTTCCTAAATTCACGCTTCAGAAATAATATTAATTTGATTTCTGAAACGCATCGAAATTCAAAAACGTTTGTGAAACGTTTCAGAAAAATTATTATTTTGATTTATGAAACGTATCGAAATTTGATAACGTTTTTGAACGTTTCAGAAATAATATTAGAAAACGTTTTTGAAACGTTTCAGATATACATAATATTATTTTGATTTATGAAACCTATCGAAATTCAAAAACGTTTTTGAAACGTTTCAGAAATAATATTAGAAAACGTTTTTAAAACGTTTCAGATATTATTCTGATTTCTGAAACGTATCGAAATTCGAAAACGTTTTTAAAACGTTTCAGAAATAATATTAGAAAACGTTTTTAAAACGTTTCAGAAATAATATTAGAAAACGTTTTTAAAACATTTCAGATATTATTCTGATTTCTGAAACGTATCGAAATTCGAAAACGTTTTTAAAAAGTTTCAGAAATAATATTATTTTGATTTCTAAAACGTATCGAAATTTGATAACGTTTTTGAAACGTTTCAGAAATAATATTAGAAAACGTTTTTAAAACGTTTCAGATATACATAATATTATTTTGATTTCTAAAACCTATCGAAATTCATTTGGGGGTCATCAACGGGAACGTTACTTGAAAATGCCATCGCTAAATCACGCTATTTTGCAACAAATTATTAATTTGAATTTGTGACAATTAAACACAAAAATTTTACTGGGTCAATTATCGTCAAAAATAGGGCCATAATTGACATCAAAAAGATGTCACGTCAATACCTCAAGAACGCGTATAATGGTAAGCTAATTAGCTTTAGTTTTGAAAGATTTAATCGTTTATTTTATTTTTATTGTCATTTCCAAATTAATTTGCATTTTACTCATTGTTTTGGCCCTAAATTTTGTTGATTAAATATTAATTAATGACACATTTTATGATTTCAGACGTAATTCTGGAAAGGTTGATTAAAAGGATGTCAATCTCTGGACAAGAGCTCACCCTCGATGAATTTCAAAATCTCGTGGACGTCCGTCTTGATGAAATCCTAAAAGTTACAAGAAACCCAAAGGGAACAACAACAAAGAAACTCGTGACAGCCCTTGACACTGGACTACAGGTCATTGGATTTGTTGATAGAGCTCTGGCTTTCCCAAAGAGTGCCCCTGTGAAAATCAAGATATCAGGAGATCAGTCAGGATTTGGCAGGATTACTGACGATGATGATGAAGATTCCTCTGAAGAAAGTGAAGATAGCAATGATTGTCGAGATGGTTGTAATTGTACTTCTTGTTGTATCCATTGTATGCGTAATTTAATTACACAAGAACAAGCAAAATTCTGCAGCAGGGTTGTAATTTCTGATGGAGAAATTAAATTCACTGGCACTATTCCTGTGGAAGTCCAGCAGCATAGGATCAGGCTTGAGGACATAAATAAACTTGGGGCTTGGGCTACAAAACAAAAAGAGTTAAAGTTAACCAAGCCCATATTTGCAAAAAGGAAATGAATTAGTCTTTTCGAGATGAAGATGTAATTTAAATCAGTGCCTTATCCTCATTAAAATACATGTACAACTAAAATCAATTTGTAAAAATTGTAAATATAATTGGGATTTGACATTGCTCCCAGTTTATTTTAATGTACTTAAATTCGAAATTCCTACTTAAATTGTAAATATAAGCTAATATTATTGTATCTCTGTCTATCTCAATTTACAATAATTTCTCAACAATGCAAAAGCCTCAATAAAATGATTTTTTTATCATAGCTTAGCCAAAAAAGTTGGCACGAATTCCTAACTGTTTCTATTCTTCTTTTTTGGATCTATTTTTTTATTAGCGATTCTTCTTGAGAACATGATCTGGTTCAGAATGTGTTTAGAATTGAAAGATCTTCCTAATAGGAATTTCCTATTTGCAACTTTTTGCGGTCTAATCTCCTCAATCCAATCACTTTACCCCTATATCCTTTAAATCTACAATCAAATTAAGTCTCACCTCATCCATATCAAATTGAAGCATCTCTTTTAAAGATTGGAGCAGGACTAGGTAAAATAAAAGGTTTAGCTTAGAGTAGATAGACCCAAACTGATCCTGAATATCAAATTGAGTGGATTGAAGAGGAAAAAGTAATTAGTTAAACTAGCAAAAATGCTACATACTTACTTGATGATTTTTTTATAATAATACTTCCAAGATTCTTTACGGAGCAAAAAGATCATTTTATATACTTTATTCAAAGTAATTAATTGAATCGCTCTTACAATTAGGATTATATTGGCATTAATTATTAACAAAACATACAATAGGATTAAAGGGTTAATTTATTAAAGGCTTCAAAAATAATTTAACAACTTGAAAAATACCATTAAAAAATTAATTAAGGATAAAACTTTCAGGGATTGCCACAAATATATAAATTATTGTACATTAAACAGAGCTTGAATCAGAGCGAAACGTTTACTTTTTTGTAAAACACACAAACAAACCCAGTAATGGCTATTCAAATGAGCATCTTAAAACTATTTTAAAAGGGAAAGTAAAATATACATTCTTAGAATTTCTTTTATAGGTAATTAGTAGGTAATTACTAATTAAGGTATACATTATTTGAGACTTAATGATAGCTTATTTTGGGCGTTGGGAGTACAGTTAAAAGTTCAGGTGCACGCCCTTTAATCTTTAAAATTGCATACAATTTCTTACAATTCCTAAGCTCTCGCTCTTCCTTTTTATATACCTACTTTTTATTGCTCTGAATTTATCTAAAAGAATATGTAGACTTTCTTAAAAATTGATTGGAAATGAACAAAAAATGAGCTTACAAAGGGGTTTACAAATAGAAGTGAAATTGATCATGTTCTAGCATTAAGTATTAGGTATTAGTGTGTGTTAGAAGAAGGAGGTACTATTAGTTAGCAAAAGGCACGCGAATTCCTTAGGTTGTACTTTCTTTCTTGTTCAATAGGTATTTTTGTGAATTAAAATGGCATCAATTTCTCTTCCTCAATCATTCTCCTCCATAATATTGTACTTGTAGTATTAGTAAATAATAGCAGTAGTATTGTGAATGTACATTTAATATCAACTTGCAATAGTAGATTTACTTAAAGATTTTAAAAAGATTGCTTTGAATGAATTCAAAAAGAATACAAAATTAATTTGTTAAAATACAATATAAGTATATCGACAGTATTAGTAGTAGTACAAATGGGAAATGAATAAAGTGGAATTCGAGCGTTAAAAAGAGCAGTTTAAACACTTTTTAAAAAATTACACTAGGAAATCTCATCTCAAATTGATTGACTTTTAAACTTTAGAGTTAATTTCCTATCCTTTAAATTACAGCTAAGATTTGCCTATATACTCGTATAGGGATTGAGATGAATTCTAATAAATATATGTATTGTAGCTAATGCTATACGAGTATGAGCGATTTGTAGATTTTTTTAGAGTTTATGCCGGGGGAAATAGAAGACTATCGTAGTAGTACAGTGCATTGCATTTGAGTTTTTTTTAATTGGTAACTTGCTCGAAAATTGCATGCTTTTGACGAAATTCTTTCTGCTTCTGACGTTTCTCCTCCTCAATCTGCATATTTTAAATATAAAAATACCCCCAATTAGAATATACGATGGGATATTTGAATTTTGAACATTAAATGGCTTATAATGGAACTTACCCTCTTCCTTTCATCCTGCTCCTGTTTCAACTCCACCTCGAATTTACTCTTGGCATTTAATTTTTCAATCTGAAATTGAATATGATTTTAAATTAAATACATTTATTAAGCATATTCATCAATTTGCTCTAGATATCTTAAGATTTAAGCATTGGCGAATGAATTCAATGCAACATGCTCTCCTTAATGAGATTCAATAGAAAAGATTTAGGGCCTGGGCCGTTAAATTCATTCAAAGATTAAAACAAAAGAAATGCATTTTAATGCTCTCTGCTTTTTTTTGTATGCCAGTTTATGGTTTTGGTTCTCAAATTGAAAAGATTCAAGACTCTCTCAACTCTCAAGATTGGTACTCGTATTTAGTGAGTGAAAGTGACTGGATTTAAGGCTTTTTAAGCAGAATTTGGTTTGACAAGAACATGAGACTCTCTGAAATCTAAAGGATAAGGTTACGAGTCTTCTTAAAAGGTGTCAAAGGTCTAATAAAAATCTGAGAAGCAATTTACGGGACGAGAGTGAGAAACTGGTTAACTCTCGAAAGATTTAACTCTTTCAGATGATAGATCCTAAGCTTATCCTTAGACTTTAGAGTCCGAGTTAGCTCTTGGACTGACTTAATGGCTCTAGCGTTGTGCCGACTCACTTTCGCTCTCCTAACCTCCTTTTTGGAGTGGCTAAATTTTCAAAAGCGTGCAGGAGCTGGCCCCTCAAGTACAGGCTATTTTTATTAATACTTGGCCAAATTAAAATGATTGTTTTTTTAATTAATGCAGCTTTCAAAGGCTGCGAGAGCCTCCAAGTAATTAAAATGACGTGCATAAGTAGGCTAATTTGACTGTCTCTTGAAAGAGTTAAAGCAGAACTACCCTTTTAAAGCTTAAGAGAATTTAAAATCCATATCCATACTTTGTTTTCGAAGAAACTCTTTGCACCATGAACGCCAACCTCGCCAACTTCAACGCTTGTGAGATTTGTGAGCGCCGCAAGCCCCGAACCCTGCTCCAATTCACCCTCCTTGGACTTGTGGTAGATTAGGAGGAACTAAAGGAAGAGGAAGTGGAAAAAATAAATAAATTAGTATTGGTTTGTAAAATTCTGGGAATTCATAAAGCTCTAATTGTTTTTCTTATCATTCAGTCGTTCGCCCCATATTTACAAATTATCGATGAGTCATTGCCTCTTTTTAAAAACGAGTAATTTACAATAATCTTTGAAAGTTCGCATTATCCGAGGTATATTTACGGGGAAATTAAATGAGTCATTTAAAAAAAGGAGCAAAAGAACCGTATTTACCGTACATAATCTCCAAAATGGAGTGAAATGGGCTTTGAAACACTTCAAAATTTAAAATGCGTACAAAAGATAACACTAATCCACCCTTCCTGGGCTTAAATTAAAGTTTAAACCCATTTCCGGTCTAATCTTTCAAAATTTGAGCGAATTAACCGAATTAAAAGCATTAAATTGTGGATTTAAGGAATAATTATTGCATTTAAACTTACATCTTTGAATGATATCTTGTTGTCGTTATCTCGATCCACTTCTTTAAACATTGACTTGAGGCTTAAATGTGTTTGCGGTGCTCCAATACTCTCCATCATTAGTTTCAAGTCTATCTAGGACCATGAAGCCATCACTATCTCGGTCAAACCTGAAACCACAAACCATACCAAATTAGATCCGATGTTGAATTATCAACACAAGCTGTAAATTATCTCATTTCCCTTAAATTCTCATGCCCTTTAAACTTAAATCATCCCCGAAATTAAGCATAATGAGTCGGAGATGATAAGAACATTAATGATTAACACTTAGGTCATTAGGAAGGTTCGAATTGGGATCTTCCCATGGGCTGGAAATGATTTCCTCCTCGGGTTTCATTAAAAACTGTTTATGAGAAGAGATTCAAATTAGATCGTGCTACTCGACTCGAGCTATAAATATTTGATTTGTGACTTCTAGTGGGTTTAAAAATCTCAAGAGCCAAATGTGGAGGCATTTGCCCATGATGGGACAAAAAATAGATAAGCACAGCACTCGTAAATAAATAGAGAGTGTGCGGGAGGGATGGCATTTGAGAAGTTGGAATCTATTTTTGGATCCTCGCTCTGAATGTAAATAAAAGAGAGTTCTTGAACTTGGTTCTGATTTGAAGATGTTTTCAAATAGATTATTAAACCGAGTGCAATTGAATTGGATATGGGAGTATGACTGTATGACATGTAGGATAGATATGTGGATTAGTACAGCCGAGGAATACGGATTTTTACGGCTAACGGATCCGTCTAAAAGGGGGTTTAATAGCCCCCAGCCCAAAAAAAGATGTGCAAATGAATTTAATTAAAATGTACAGTTCCAATTTCGAAATTAACTTACTTGTTGAACAGAGCCCTGTATTCTTTGACCTCCTTTCTTGACATGTCACGCTCTGGGTCCAGAGCCAATTGTTGTTCAGCAAGCACTTTATCCGGGTCACCAAATTCCTTCTCGGGGATCTCTGACCTTTTGGATCTCCGCTCCAGAATTTCCTCCAGTTTTGACTCCATTTTTTGGCAATTAAGGATGCAATTTGTGTGAATGTTTAATTAAGAATTTTAGCCAGCAGCCTCAGTCCTATATATAATTAAAAAGAAATTAATTAGAAATTCTGGTTTCGGGTGGGACACGTCGATTTCTTTTAATTGTGACATTGTCTAAATTTATAAATACATTATTATGCTGTCATTTAGAGTTCTTAAACTAGTTCTAATTAAAAGTCAATTAAGTAGCCTAGAATGTCCAATAGTTGACATTTCTAAACATGTAAATATGGGCCAAATTCATACCGAAATATTTAAGCAAAACTGTCACTCTGATTTCCTCGATAAATGAAGGAATTTAAACCACCGGCCGGATGTCACAAATGTCAACAATACAATAATTTAGACAAAACAATTAATTTAGAACTGGAGGACTTTGAGGAATTTAAAAAAAAATTTAAGGGACTTTTTTAAAAGGGTCCGAATTTGAATGGGAATTACTTTGCGCCAAAACCCCTTAAAATATCGTTACAGCCCTGATGAAACAAAGGCGCTTGGCCGTTAATTTTTAATGTATTTAAATTAAAAGAATCTCGTTTATGGCTATCTCAAAATGATCTGAATCTGCAATTAAATTAAAATAAAGGTTCTTGATATGGGCAACACTGATAAAAGGATGGGGGACTCGATTAGCATACCAAATAGGTGGAATTCCAATGCTGTTTAAAAGTTGGCCCCTGAGAACTTGGAATCTGATTCACACACACACTCAAACCACAAAGGATCTTTGACTGATCTCTGTAAATTTTTATCTGCAGCTTGTCATGCAATTGAACTTAACACACAGGCACATACGATGAAAAGTGTGAACCGAGAGCTCTTGTTTCGAGCAAAAGCCAGTCTGAACTGACGAGGATTCTTTCAACTCATGGTGGAGGGATGTGGAGGGATGAGAAAGTTCGCACTCACTCGCAAATCCCAGGTTGATATGTGAAGAGTTTAGTGTATACGAGATAGAAATATATAGAGATGGACATGGTCGAAATGGCCAAATAATATGCATATGCATGTTGGTGGAGAACTAACTAGCGGTTAACTTTTTCAAACTCCTCTCCTCCCTATCTCGTTTTGCCCTTCATTTGATTCTCGTATAGCTTATACATGGATTAGGATTTTAATGCACAAACATGCATCTCTAAATTCTCTATTCACTATATATGGAGGTGTATAAGTAAAATAACCAGCAGCATTTATCCACATGATTTGCCGTGCTGCTTTTTTGCATTGGTATTAAATTGAGGAGAGCTGTTGCGAAATTATAGCCTAAGTAAATGGCTATATACGAGTATAAAGTTTAGAAACCTATTTAATTATGTAATGCGAACCATTCCAACTTTTTAAGTACAAGATCTTTGATTTGCGAATAGAGGAATTCTGGAAGAAATGGCAGCGGGCGAGGACTTGTGCCTCTTAAGAAATTTCATAATTTACTAACTTAAGGATAGTAGGTACTTATAGGATTATTCATTAATATTATGTAGTATACTTGTAATTTTTAATTAGGTCTGTATACCTCTATCACTCTATGCTAGCTATTGTATTGTAATTGTAGTACTACTATACAGGCTGGAAATCGGAATGGACATGTTGAAGCAAAGTACTACTACTACTAGCATAAGATGATGCATCTCATTTTTCTATACACTATTTATTAACAAATTGACAAAATAATTTAAAAGTTCCAATTTCAGTATATTCACACTACTATCGTATTATAATGATCAATTGTTTTTGAAATGATTAAAAGATTTATATTCGAGAGATCTCCAATTGCACCAAAGGATATTCCATCGGAATTGCAAAATTAATCGGCACATCGACCGGCTCATCGACATGTAATGACACAAAATATCCAGATTTTGTACTTGCATTGACATTAATCCTCACTCCTGGTAAGCTATTAGCATTTTCCTTAAATCCTCCAATGTCAAAGACGCTGGGACATAATACCCTGCATTATAAAAGAAAATGAATCAATTATCATGTATGCTAATTCCACAAATCTCAAGAGTCAAGTCCTACCCGTCCAGAATAACCTCCCTGAGCTGAGGAGAGTTTAGAATAAGATTCTTGAGCCATTCCCATTTGAAATAGAAATCATTGTTCTGGTCGAGAACAATACCCTCAGTAGAATCCGACCCAAAAGAGACCAATTTTAGGTGTTTGAGATTAGGATGAGTGCAAAATAGAGTAAAAGCTTCAGGTCTATAAGGTCCTCCCAAAACTACCCTCTCCAGCCGAGGTGGAATTACCACCGAGGTTAAATCTTCAAATGTATTGTAAACTGTCCTCAAATCTGGAATTGGATTAGTATGAAGATCCCATTCTGTAAAGTATGAGAAGCTTTTGAGTTTGGAGCATTGGAGAAAGAAGCTCATATCAAAGTCTTCGTCATATCTTTGACCAGGTTTGTTGAACAGATTGATATGGAGCTCGATGAGTGTATCTTTTAGTTGTCTCACAACCCTCTGGACAATCCCATCCATCCAGAACTCTGTGGAGCAGCTAAGGGAGAGGACCCTTAAGAGTTTATTGGAACCCTGTCCCTCGAGAAGGTCTTTGAGCCAAAGGTCATCTCCCTTCCAGTTGAGCTCGAGTTTTTCTAGCAGGAGATTTGACGTATTCAAAGGTAGCCCACTGTATGGTCTGGCTAGGCTCAGCTCCTTTAGGATTCCGTTTGATCCCTGGAGGATTTGCTTCAAAAGGAGACCATGCTCCTCAAAAGCTAAAACATCTCTCTTGGATCCACCCGGACTTGAAACAATTAAGCTCTCCAACAAAATAAGGTAATTATTTGGAAAGGGTTCACCCTCGAAAACGATCCGGAAACTCTGGAGGAATTTGAAGCTGGCCTTTGCGAGGAGCTCGAGGATTCTACCTTCGATTTGGCGTGCCTTTGGATTTGAAGCGATCTTGAGTTGGAAATGTGTCAACTTCAATGAAGGTAGCTCGAAACTGTCGAAAGTTTCATTTCCCACAATTTCAGGGCATGTGATGAAGAGTTCTTTGAGGTTGGGGGAATCAATGAGGAGGTTGAAGAGATTTCCGAGGCGCATCACTCCAGAGAATTCCAGTTTCCGGAGTCTCGGAGTTGGTGGAAGGCGGTGAGGATTGGCTGACCAGACATCTTGAAGCGAAAGTCGTGTTATTTGTCCCTGATAAAGAGAGGAGGGCATTCGAGATCGGTTTGAGCCTTTCATGACCACCTCCAAGCCGAACCACTCTTGAATGACGTAAGAAAGCCATTTGGAGACGCTTCGGGTTACTTGTCGTTCATTCTCTGGAAGCTTTACAAGAATTTTGGCAACCAACTACGATATTTAAGGTAAAAAAGCCATTTAAGCTTTATGAAAAATTTACATTGCTTGCAAACTTACTTCCTCGGGGAGGACTTCGAAGCTCCTATTGATTGGGATTTGCAAATCAGCCATTATTTTTTTAAAAATTATCTAAATTCACGGGCAATCCGAGATCAAACTATTCTTAGGATAAGTAAAAATCTAAGCAACGTATAGCAAGAAATTTTATACTCGGAATCAAAGTAGGTAGAATTTCGGTTAGGTAGATCCCATTTCCACGTGATTCAAAACGTTTTGAACGTTTTTAAATCCCATTTTCCACTACTTGTGTGAAGTTAGTTACCCCCTTGGGAAAAGATAATTACCCCTCAAAATGACTATTTTTAAATGATCGTAAGACCTCCTAGTCCTAGGTGATG
>JAAZTK010001678.1:0-13203 GCA_036507255.1 Megalothorax incertus
GACCTTAAGCTCAGCGAGGAATGCCACAAATGCATCACCAGACCCTCCATCTCTGGGTCGCTTCACAGCAACTCCTCTTCCTTGGAAGACGCCTTTGAGGACTACGCCAAATTGACCCTTGCCAAGCACTTTATCAGAACCTTAAAAATTAGAAAACAATTAAACTTAGCGATATATGCATTAGCTACAATAAAATATTCACAAATATCAAGCTCATCAAGTGGGATTTCAAATATGGGATCGTATGGGATCTCCAAATTAACCCCTATCCCTTTTGCACTGTTTTCACCAGTACTTCCGTTCAAAAATTCTGCGATCCCGCGAGCTATTTTTTCCTGGTTTAAAAGGTTAAAATACTACAACTTTATATTTCCAGCTATTGTAAAAATTATAGCTAAATTTACATTTGTTTTGCGAGTTTTTGCATATAGCAGGCCAATCATGGAAAGAAGGCTGACAAACACGATGAAAAATGAGATGGAAAGACCCAAAATTAAGCCCAAATTATTGTCCTTTTTAGGGAGTTCTTTGAAATATATGTGCAATATTATAAAGATGATTAAAACCTTTAAGTTATTAAATATATAATACAATAGGTACCTTCTTCGTAAATATTGACCGTATACTCCGCTGAATCGGTAAATCCAAATTGATTAGTGGCAATGCATTTGTAGACGCCTTGAAAATCATTTTTGATTCGTGGAAATTCCAATCGAGATTCATATTTGAAGTTTTGTCGAATTGAAAAATTTTGGGGCAATTCCTGGAACCATATTTTAAAAATAATTGTCAAATATATATACCTATGCATATACCTTTTCGTTGAAGACCCATTTGATATCGGAATCTGGACGTGGATGACCTTCGACTTTGCAAACCAGGAAATTCCCGATAGAATTCAGTAGGAAATTATATTCGGGAAAAATATTCGATGTATTGATTAGAGGTGGCATTTTATCTGTAATTTATTTACTATTTTAGACTGTGAAATTATAATATTTGAAAATTACATCGGAGGTCAATAGGATGTTCAATCTGAAGCCAATCGGAAGAATTACGCCAGGGGGCATGGCATATTACTGTCACGACATCTACCGAAAGCAGAAATGTATTAAAGAAGCGCCTCAATAGAATACTTCCGGTTTTATCAATTCTTTTAATGGGATCTTAAATCAAGACAATATTTAATTTTTTGCAGGTATAAAAATTGTATAATCACCTTCAATCATACCACGATTCCCATATTTATCAATGTAAGAGAATTGTAGTTTATGTGAAAAGATAAATGGGGTAGCTTCGCATATGATCAACTCAGCATCCTCAGTATCATTTAAGAAATAGACTGACTTCAGTGGCTGAAATGCTATTAAATTTGAAATCTCGGTTCTCTTCCAGTCCATAACTGAAATAGTACTAGTCACGATCAATATCTCGATTTATTATTAGCAAAAATAACCTTTTTCAGGGAGAGACAGTCCATAAAAAAATGATTCAGATACGAGGAGGTTCCCGATCCCACATTGAATGACGCCCCATCTAACATTATGTGATTCAAACGAGAAGCATGTCATTGGGTAGGCACTGTCAAATGCATTTGGACAACTTTGAGAGTCAGTTGGACCTCTGAATACTAATTGATGCTCTGCTGAAGAGATGAGGCAGGATGGATCACCGAAGCAGCTGCTCAGGGAGCAAGACAATGGGTTGCTACATTCGATGATCTTACCACGGACCTCAAAGTTGATATCATCGAGATAATTTTCAAGAACCACGCAAGCTGATCTTCCGACTTCGTAGGTTGCACGAACTTGTAGTTTTTCTGTGGAGAAATTTAAATAATTTCAAGAAATTAGGAATAATTTGGGAATTTATGATAATTATTGTAGCCTAATTTATATCAATCATAGAGTACTCACTGACAACTTTGATGTCCCAGGTGAAATTCTTAGCCCCACTCCGGCAAATAATCTGACTTGAAATTTGACCTCTCTTTTTCCACCCAGAAATATATTCAAGTTGAAATGATTTGAAATTTGTAGAGTTATCAATCCATTCAACATTATATTTCTCTCGAAGATTAAGATCAAAATGAAATTCTACATGATCATTTGATCCACAGGTCAATTTCACTTTCCGCTTTCGTGTTGTAAATATTTCACCATTTGTTGGAAATACTTTCAAATCTTCTTCAATACTAGTAGACCAGAAAATAGATGAATTTTCCGATTGACAAGAATAATTGCCATCAAAGGTGTCGTTTTCCAGCTTGAAACCCAAATGATGCAAATATTCTGCGTTTAAAATTTCTTCATCTCCATTCTTATTTAATAAATTAATTCCATATACATACATATATTGCATAGGTTTATCAGCTCAAAATGGAATATACCTCAGTGTGTTTTATTAATTTTGGATTTCCGGATAATGTCGAAACGCAAGGAATGATATTCCCATAATTCAAGCCCGGTTTTTGGTTGATAAATAAATGATTCTTCGGATCCCGATTGTAAAATATGTATATATATTGTGTCCCCGAGGGGTTGAAGATGTCAATGCAATTTACACGAAGAATGAAGTCCTCGTCCTTGCGGCTATTTTCATTCCTTTGAAAATTGAGGGTGTAGATATACGTGGAGGTATTGAATAAGTCATATACGCTTCGAATCAGTTCGACATCAACTTCAAATCGGGACTTGCGGTAAATAAAATGGTACAATGCAGGTAATTATAATTATGGTAAGGAAGTTTATTGGTATGTAGGTACCTATATTATAAAAATATCTAAAATTATGTGAAATATTTTTTATACCAAAATAAAATCCATTTCAAGATTGATTGGAGTGAACACTTGGCAAGTTCCATAAATCCGCATTCCGCGAGTAAAATATATCTTTCCTCCATCAGAAATTTCTATTTTTTCAGTCTCAGCAATTGTATCGAATCTGTCTGAAAGTGAGGATCTATCCAGAACCAGTCCTTCTGATTTACAGCATAAAATGAATTGAAAAAGAATCAAAAATAACACGAGGAAATTATGATTCATTTTAAACTGTACAATGCGTACATAAATTGAAATTATGTATACTTTAGATTCTCAGAATAATGCCAAATTCATATCGTAGGACCAATTTGATGTCAATTTAAATTATCAAGTATATATTGCGCATATAAGCATTAGCCACATCCGAATTTAAATAAAAATAGAACAGTTTGCGATTAATCTTAACTTAAGGAAATGACGCATTTCTAATGAAATTAAGAGCTTATCGACATTACATTCTAATATACCCTACGGATATTGTTCATGTTCATTTAAACTTAAAGGATTTACAGTTCGATTCACAGGATTAGAATTTTTAGTACAATATTTTCTAAATTTATTAATACAAATTGGCATGTAATATGTACGGACAAATCCCAATTTAAAGATTATTTTTATTGTATTGCAATTGAAAATGTCCATTACTCATGGCGTGAATATTCGGAGGTATTGCAAGGACAAGAAGCCAAGGGATATGGTCCTCACCTTTGATGAATCAACTTTTGAATTAACATGTTCAGACGCATCTGAAAAAATTACAAGTATTTATTATAATATTCACTTTAAAATATTAAATTGCTTCAATTTTTGTAGTAAATATAAGTGAGCTGAAAGAAGTTCGCCGTGGAAAGGTGTCCAAAAATTTTGATCGGAGCAAAAAGCTGCTTAAATGGGTTAAAGATTCTCATTGTATTGTGCTCCTATACGGAGTTGAATTCAAACTCAAAGCCCTTTCAATTTCAAGTAAAAATATATTAAAAAATAAAATAAAATATCCCTCTAAAAATATTTTAAATACAATCCAGCAAAATCTTCAAAATCAGCTTCAAGTTTGGCTCATGAGATCCAAAATCTAATGAAAAACACCCCAACTTATTCAGAACAGATTGATTCCTGGATCAAGAGAGAGTTCCTTTCATTGACGCCGAATAATTCTGGATTGTAAATTGCATTTTAAAAATTAAGGAATCATTTAAAAATTATCTATTTAAATATATAGGATTTCGCTGACTCTATTCAAGCATTTTACTAATAAAATATCACGCAAGCTCTCAACCAGAATTCTTCGAAGTAAATTTGATGCCCTGCAAGATCCGGAAAAAAATACAAACTCTGAGATCAATTTGGACGGATTTAGACGCTTGACCCGTGAAATGATACATGATCAACAAATATTTACGGATATCTTTAAGTTCACACTGTCTGAGAGGTTGCCCTTGAGGATTTTTGAGGAATTTCTAACAAAAGAGCAAGGAGAAAAATTCAGAATGGAATTTTTGAAATTTTTGAAAGATTTTTCGAAAGATTCTGAAATGAATTCATCCCCTTATATTACAAGCAAAGAGGTTTGGCTAATTATTATTTAAAATCCACATAATTGAGATTGATTTTGACAAAAATGACATTTTTTTAGGCGGTAGACTTTTTGTTTTCCGAACTGAACGAGATATTTGATCCAAAGTTCAATTGGCCAACGCAAAATGAATCTCATCCTATTTCGGATTTTTGGATCGCAACTTCCCACAACACGTATACAAACAATATCAATTATTGTAGGTTTACAAAATAATTTTTGAATTTTTTTATTAGTTATTTGCTTGGGGATCAGGTATGCCCAGAATTTAATTAAAAATTGATGCTGTACCTATTTTTATTTTTTAAATTCATCCTCAGTTTAAATCCGAATCTTCCGTTGAGTCTTATGCGAGATGCCTCAGACAAGGTATACTCAAGTATATTGATCTATAAATTAAATATTTTGAACAAATGTGTCTTAGGATGCAGATCCATCGAATTAGATGTTTGGGACGGCCGTAAAAAGCCAATCATTTACCACGGATGGACTCTTACATCAAAAATTCCCTTTGTCAAAACAATCAAGACCATCAAAGAACACGCTTTTGTCACATCCGAGTAAATTGTCATATTTAATATGCAGTAATTAGTCTTAAAAATGATTTTAAATTAGTTATCCAGTAATATTATCCATTGAGAATCATTGCGGATTCAAGCAGCAGGAATATATGGCAAAGAAGATGAAGGAAGTTTTTGGAAAAATGCTTGTAACGGAGCCCTTGCAAGAGGATGAGAAAGAATTACCTCAGGTATTGTCAATTCTGCTTATTTTTTATAATTATTTATTTAATATTTCTCAGTTGAAAGATTTGAAGCGCCGAATTTTGATTAAATGCAAAATGCTACCAAATTCTCGATCAAGTTTCCGATCCAATTCCTTTAGCCGGCAAAAGGCTGTAAAAACTGGGTCGCTTTACCTTCAAAATAATACTACAGGCCTTTGGGAGCTTCATTTCTTTACTCTGACCGAGTTTAAATTATTTCATATGGAGATTTACAAGGATGATAAACTGGAACTTGATCAGGTCTTGGATTGCAATGCGAAATTTAATTAAAATAATAATTATGTTATTCCAAATAGCCATTGAAAGAACTTCACGAATATAAAAAATGGTATCACGGGAAATATAAAAGTAACGGAAAGATTGTTGAGAACATCAGGAAATGTGGTGTTGATGGTATATTTGTTACAATGATTTACAAATAAATTAAATATATTTAATCTACGACAATTATCGGGCATTTAGACATAATTTCAGGCAAATAATCTAGGTCCTTAAAGGTTAATTAATTTTTTTCAGGTTGCTTTCTTGTCCGAGAGAGCAATTCAAAACCTGGAGAATATTCTCTGGATGTTTTGTAAGTTAAAACAGACCAATAAATGAATTTCGAGGTTCCATCCGACTGTCTGACCGATCGAGACGCGTACCGGAGAATTTTTGGTTATCCAGTCGCGACCGTCGGATGGATCCTTGCTTAGACACAACCAGATTTCTAAAATTGTAAATATTGTATTGATAATTGATCTTAAGGGTGAACGAGAATGTACATCATATCCGTATACATTCCACCATATCAGATGGAAGGAAATATTTCTTTTTGAAAGACTCTGAGAAATTCAGCGATATTTACTCAATCGTTCAATACTACAAGGAACATCCTTTGGAAATGAAAGTTATTTGAATTGAACATGATAATATAATGGAATTAATTAATAAATAATCAAACATTTCCACCTAGGACTTTACTGTTGAAAAATTAACCAAAGGAGTTCCATTGCCTGAAGGTCATTTGAACCAACCTTGGTTCTACCAGCATCTTGACCGCAAGGGGGCCATTGAGATTCTCAAAAAGATTCCGCTAAGCGGCGCTTTTTTGGTTTAATTTTTTTTTTAGATCGATCCCATATAATTTAAAATGCCATTTTGTGGTGATTTTATTTCAGGTACGATATTCGGCCCGTGCGGATTTTGATTGCAGATTCATCATCAGCTTTAGGTTTTAAAAATTTTATTATTCTTAATTGCTATATTATGATATATTACTTTTAAATAATCCTTTTGATATCCAGACAATTGTCATTTGATAATTAATTAAATACTTAATAGATATGAGAATGCCATCAAGCATTGTGGCGTAAAGGAAGATGACCGAATCTTAATAGTTTCCTCCCATACCTGCTTTGATAGTATTATAGAGCTTGTGGCATATTATCAAAATCACAATTTTTACAAGCAAATGAAATTAAAACATCCCGTAGATGAAAAACTTTTAGAATTGAGCCAAACATTAACTTTAGACCCTCAAAATGTTTACACGGACTCAGGTAAGTTAATTGTTATAAAGTGGAATTGATTTTTAAAATACTTAATCATCGCTTTTGCCTTTTAGGGTACACTGATGTGGTTAACAAGCAGGCAGTAATTTTATTTAATTAATTAATGCTTTTGGCCGACTGAATACCATTTTTTTTCCAGGGGAAAGCGATTGCAATCCAGGACTATCACCCAACAGACCCTGAACTTTTATATTTTTCTAAAGGAGATGTAATTCTTAATTTATTCAAGGAGGAGGAGACTTGGTGGAGGGGTGATTGCAAGGGTCAGATTCAAAAGTCTTTTCCACCGTCAACCGTGGAAGAATCTAGTGGTAATGAAGCCCACTACGGAAGCATCAATCTTGGACCTGCAAAGCTTACCCGAAATCCATCCTCAGATGATCCCCAGGTTCAATGCCTCCTGACCATTGATTCAAAAGGTTCAGAACCTTTCTCAATTGGCGTCACCACCTATGATGAAGGGAAACCCTGGGAAGACGCCATAAATAATGCTTATCGAGATATTCAGGTACATTAATTTACATTTGAAGCTTTGTAAACCAATAAATCAATTTCTTTTTAAAGGGTGAGATGAGGGTGTCTAAAAAAATGAAGATTTCGGATGAGCTCTCTCGACTCGTGGTCTATTTGAACACTATTTCTAAAATCAAAGAGGGTGAGGAACCAAATTTCAATGAGATTTTAAGTATGAATGAAGAAAAGGGTGAGGTTATGCTTCAAAATCCAGATTATTTCCTAAAGCGTCATCAGGTTTGATCAAAAGTTCATAAATATTGGCCAATTGATTAATATTGAAGCTTTATATAGATTCAGTTTTCAAGAATATACCCAAAAGCAAGCCGAATTGATTCATCAAACTTCAATCCTGTCCCTTGGTGGAATTTGGGTGCTCAACAATGTGCTATCAATTATCAGAATCCTGATAGGGGGTTCCAAATTAATAATGGGAGATTTCGGATGAACGGGAGATCGGGATTTGTTCTGAAACCGGTTTAAAAACTTTAATATTGCAATAATTGGCGTTTAATAGCGGATATCAGTTGATTATTTATAATTTTTCAGGGGTATATCATCAGCGGATATAAAGTTCCACAAGACAATCCTGACAATTTGAAAGAATATGGAATGAATCCAATAACAATGTCCATCAGGGTAATTGCAGGCCGCCTCCTATGCAAGCCTTTAATGGGAAATATCAACCCATTTGTGGAAATCGGTGCATATTTACTTGAATAAAAGTCAGAAATGTGTTTCAAATTTTGAATATCTAAATCTTAATATTAGAGATAATTGGTGCGGATTGCGATAATATAAAAGTTTCCACAAAAAGCGTCCGTAAGTTGAAAAAAATACTAAAAACTGACTTAATTTATGGATAATTGTCATTTCATTTCAATTTATCGCAGAGGATAATGGAGTAAATCCACATTGGATGAATGAAACATTTACCCTACAGGTTTTCAACCCAGATCTGGCTCTAATTAGTTTCAAAGTTCTCAACAAAGGTTAATTCTCTAAATTCAAGTTGCAATAATAATCGATATATCGATATGTATCATATTTAGTATTTACATGCCTAATTTAATAGCTTACACTTTATTGATCCTATTTAGACAATTTTGGAGATTCCAAGATCATCGCCCAAGCCACATATCCCGTAAATGAGATTAGGAAAGTTAAAATTCTAATTTAAAAGCTTGCTTTTTTAGGTACAATGCCTTCGAACTGGATATAGGAGCGTATGCCTGGAAAATGAGTTTGGCGAAAGGATATTCTCATCACTTTTATTACATTTAAAATATGTGCAAAGTGGATTTGAAATGTGAATTCGAAATTAAAAAATTCCAGGGCCTTTTGCAAATATTCATAAAAAGTCAATAAAAAACATGTAATCTGATCCCGAGACTATGTTTATCCGTAAGCTTATCATAAAGGTTGCAATTTTGGGATTGCCAATTGATTAAAGTAGGCGAGTTTGGGTTTATTTTGCAGATAATTGTTAATCCTTAATCATTAATCTACCCTACTTGAGTTTGGGAATTACTCAACAGAAACTCTTTAAATTGTCACCCGAAATGAGATTATCCCAATTTAAAATTACGTGTACATAATTGATAATTAATTCAATCTAATATCATACATATATGCACTAGGTTTAAAAATTTAAATATAGGACATGGCTTATCCTTGATTCCTTAATTAAAGATTGATGGATGAAGTGTTGTCACTCATTTGCACCGTTTATCTCGACAATTTGGTGCAAAAAAAACCCTTCAAGGGGTTTTCCAAAACAGAGCTTATCTCTGGCTTGGGCAAACCCGAAGATCTTTTACCTTCGGAGCTCTGGGGGTATAAAAGCCCGTCTGAAACTTCGAATCAAGTACATTCAGCTCTCCACAGCTAGAACCACTAACAAAATGGTCAAACTCCTCATCATTCTCGCCCTTGTGGCAACTGCCATGGCCTTCCCACAGGCCCAGCGTCTCCCATGGAGGAGGTACCCAGCGGATAAGATCGTCGGCGGAGATGAGGTTGAACCACATAGCCACCCACATCAAATCTCCCTCAGATACGCAGGTATGATGATTTTTCTCTTACAAAAATCTATACTTATCTAAAAATCTGGTTCTAAGGCTCACACATTTGCGGAGGATCCATTATTCATGCTGAATGGGTAATTAATTCTTAATTTTAATTGAATCCTTTGAATTACATCCATTTCCAAATGGCTAGGTCATCACTGCCGCTCATTGCGCCGAGATCGGATCCCCAGCCAACTTTAACATCCGTGCTGGAGCACACAACATCAACACTGGATCAGAGCCCAACCGACAGGATAGGCCAGTCTCCCAAATCTTTATGCATTCTGGATACAACGGAAACACCCTCGTCAACGATATTGCCCTCAGTATGCCCTCAATATTACCTACAATTTACTAATTACATTTTGCCTAATTAAATATATCATTCTACCACCACTTTAGTGAAAGTCTCCCAAGCTTTCGACCTCAACGACTTTGTTGCTGCCATCCCACTCGCCCCAGAGGGTCACACTTCCACCGGAAATGCTTACGTCACTGGATGGGGGTCAGTCCGTGAGGGAGGTAGCATCTCACCAACCCTCCAGGGAGTTTCAGTCCCAATCATCTCCGATTCTGAATGCTCTTCCGCTTATTCTGGAGTCAACCCAGTTGCCCCATCCATGATCTGTGAGTTCGCGTGTACCTATTGATTGTCATAAAATTAATTAATCCATTTTAAAGGCGCTGGACTTCCAGAGGGAGGTAAAGATTCCTGCCAGGGAGATTCCGGAGGTCCCATGCTTGCATCTGACCAGGGTACATACCTCAGTGGTCTTGTTTCATGGGGAGTTGGATGTGCTCGACCAGGTAAATATTCACAACCCATCAAAATTCTATAATATTTATGCATTTTTGCGTTTAAAGGATATCCCGGAGTCTACACCGAGGTCTCCCACTTCCGACAATGGATCAGCGAACAAGGAGTTCCAAAATAAATGCTCTATTCTTTTACCGACTACCATACGACCTTCACTCATCAACCGACATCAATCCAAAATTCTATATTCTTTGAAACTTTCCTCTATTTTTTTCTATTTTTCAATTCTAAAACGCAACTCTAAATAAAACAATATACCTATACTCACACTATAATGTCATACCTGACATTTATCAGATCTAAATCTAATTATTCTAAATGATTATTATTGAAGCACATAAATAGCCGCACAATATCATATATTACAAAATGCAATTTATTAGCCAATTTATAAATTATAATATTACATTGCATAAAGTAAAGATCAAGTACAAATTACAATTATTGTAGATATAAATGTTTATGTGGATTTATTAATTAACAAAAAATTCATATAGGAACTAAAAGATTATCAATCTTACGATATCGTAGCATAATATATTCTGTATATGTAGGGCATAATATACGAGATAATTACAATATTATACGCACAATATAATATTTTTTTAATACTAGTAGTTTAAAGAAAAATTTATCGTTTTAAACGGAGAAAGAAATCAGAATTTCGCAAGTCTTTGAATAGGAATAGTCTTCAATTCTCAATTCTAATTGTAATATCCATTGATAGCTGGAGGAATATCTCGCCTAATCAATTCCATACCATTTTGCCTAGCCCTTTTCCTCTTCTGATTGAACCAATTCTGTAAAAAAAATGAGTACAAAATTAGTTTGTAATTAAAAAAGCCTTTTAAAATCAAATGTACCTTAATTTGCGAATGAGAAAGACCAGTCTGAACCCCCAATTCTTGCACACGCTCCCAAACTGGCCAAGGGTCAACTCCAAATTGATCGAGGAGGACTTCTAGCTGTTCAGGCAGGAATTTACTTTTCATTTTTGAGGCTTCAGTATCTTTTGAAACTACAACTTGTTGGATTGACATCTCTGGGGTCTCCTTAAGTCGGCTTCGAGCAGATGCTCGAGCTCTATTGAACCATTTGAGGATTCTAGCTCGATTAAGACCTATTTGTTGACCAATCCCTTCTGCAACTTCTGGACTCGGGTATTGTTCTGACTTGAAATGTTCCTCAAGGACTTTCTTTTGTTCTGGAGTAAATATATGTCGTTTAGGTGGTATATTTGGAGATCCTAATCCCTCCTCAAGTATTGTTTCTGGAATATGAAGATGGTACTCTTCGGCCTCCTCGTCATCCGTGTAACTTGCCATCAAATCCTCATGATCCTCGGGGTTTCCGTAATCAAATTGAACCCAGGGTTGTTCTCCTAACCTTTCATCAGTCTCTACCTTGACATGAGGCACGGTCTCAAAGTTGAGGAGAGGATCTTGTGGGATGGGTGTTGGGATCTCTGATTGACTAGAAACTCCAATTCTGAATTTAGGGTAAATTAATTAGGTTTTTAAATATTTTAATATAGATAAATTACATTTGTAATTGCGATAGGTGGATTGAGGGTTGTTGTATCTCAATTAGAGGATGAACTGGAGGTAAATCTTGAAGAGGAACAACTGCAATTTTTAAAAAAGAAATAATTTAAATTTTAATGGTAATTTTAATCAATTTATCGTACTTTTATCAAAATCCGCTTCAATCTCTTGCGGATTAAATGGGATGGGATCCGAATTGATTGCGAGAGGGTCAGTTTCCTCCAGTTCCTCATGGACATGGTCATTCATGGATGAGATATGGTTAGTGGAAGGAGGGGGAGAAGGTGGAGGTGGAGGAGGCGAAGGAACATCAATTTGAATCACTTCTGGAGAATCTGGTTCGAGGTCAACCACCTCAACTTCTCGCTCTTTTGGTTGAGGAGGGTCCAGTCGAGGAATTTTGTCAGGTTTTGGTCTGGATGACTTTGAGGTTCCTCCACGTTTATTCTTGTTTCGCTTCGTTTTATTTGTTTTTGAAGGTTCGGAAATGTGGTTAATTTTTGGGGTTGGTTCGACGAGTTTTTGGGGAGCAATAAGGGAAGGAGACATGGCCATTTCCGGTTGGGGTATCGGCTGGAGGTGTACATCAACATCTACATCTTTGAGAAGTTCATCAGGTATTTCATCCTCTGTCAATTTTTAAAAAATGTTAAAATTAAATTTAAAAAAATAACAATTTATAAATGTACCGTATTTTAACCATATCCATTTTTTAATCCGTTCGATCCTCCTCTCGAGGATTTTGACCTTTTCCTGGAACTGCTTTAATTGAGCCTCCATTTCTAATTAACTAATTACAATGACATTTAATTAAATTGATGTAATAAATTAATTTGAAAAGTTCTTTTAAAAAATTTTTTGACTTTTCGATTCGAAATGTTTTGAAAAAGTGTTGGAGCTTCTTTGGTTCAGCCTTTAGAGATTTCGAATGTGAGGCAAGTTGAGACGGTTGTGGAAAGTTTCTACTTGAAACTTGAAGAATTTTTCAAACAACTTTGTACAAAAAAATAAAATACCCGGCCGATTCCGAAATCTGTCCCGGATCAATCCGATATCAGATTAGATTAGATCAGATCAGATCGGATCGGCCTGGATTTTGCAAGACTTTTTACTTTTTAATCCTGGAATAATTTTAAAATAAAAGGATTACACAGAGTTCTAAATCTGCGGAAATCATCTCGGAAATCAGTCTGAAATTTGACTCTAATCTGAAAAGTCCGGATTGAAATCGGATTGCATGATTCGTGATTCATAAATTTCTTAAAATTGACACAAAATCCGACCCGATTCATCAGATCGATCCAATCCGATGGATTTAAGACCAAGGATGGCTATTATCCGGATAATAGCAAAAAACATAACCACCTGGATATCCAGTGGATAGGTTGAAAATGGATAGGTTTGGACAGAAATTAGGCTAATTTTTGCAATTAAATTTTTTAAAAACTGATTTTAAGAACTTAAAAATGATTGGATATTGTATATTTAATGTATATTAATCGATATGAATCAATTAAAAACAATTT
>JAAZTK010001679.1:0-13200 GCA_036507255.1 Megalothorax incertus
CGAAGAGTGTCTCGGAGCAAGTCGGTCCACGAATTCAAAATCAATTCTGTATACATTCAAATCTCTACTCCCAATTACTGTCCATCTGCATATCTTTATCATTTTGGATAATGCTACACTCTTTTCATTATTTGATTTTACACGAGATGGGTTTTTCACCCTCATCTTTACTTATTAGTTTAAATGCCCTAAAAACGCATGAAACTTTTATTGGCCAAAATATGGTCAAATTATTGTAATAACTATAAGTATTAATAAGTTTTATTATATACTACTAAGTACCTCTACGAGATCTCGTAGGTATCGAATACATATTCGAGAATCGATATTCGAAATAGGTATGTTTAAGATTAATTATTATAATAATAGAAGACTAAGAAGTACAATAGCTTATAATTTAATTTACCTACCAATAATACTATCTATCTACATACGATTGTATAATTATATATTACCTAATACAGATTTTACAATAATTCTATCAGAATCGAATGGGAAAAAATAGACAATTCATGTACATTATATATTTGTACGCAATAAATTTAATATTTATTGAATTAACTTAATTTATATTCCACATGATACACGATGCGCGATTAATAAGTTATACATTGTATTATGTTACTTAAATGTATATAATGTTTAGTCTATTGGGATTTTAATTACATTTTAATATTATAATACATGCTATACATACAATATAATAGAGGATATGAATCACAAATATTTAATAAATTAATTACAAGCCCGTGCAAAAATTATCCATACTCGACAAATTTATTAATAAACTTGCGTAATCAATAGTACTGGATCGAAAGAACCGACCAGAGGATCTATTATTATAATATATATATTATTACAATTATTTTTTTGCCACATACTTATTTTAATATTTTGCAATAACTTTAAATCTTAACATTTTGTAATTTTGGACAACTGTGAGAGGCCATGCCTTCAAGAGTTTTTGAGGGGATCTCACGGAGGAGACAATTCGCTCTCCTAATTGTATCTTTCCTATTATTCATGTACTATGTTGAACCAAATTACATTGGAGCCTTAAGGGATATGGATCAAACCCTATATAAACCCACGAAGGAGACCTGGTACATATCAATATTTTTATATTCATCATAAATTAATTTAATCTCAAAAGAACCTAGAATTGTATGTATGTGTTTTTTAAAGTCTACACATAATACAAAAAATAGAACATAGTATACGTGCACGTGTGTAGAATTAACCCAATTTAATACTGCAAATTCAGGGGAATTTTTAATTGTCATTAGTTAATTGTCATTAATTGTCCCTACTAGTATTTCATATCAATATCAAAATATTATTTATTATACATATGCAGAATACTATAATATTGCCTAAATCGAATGCTATATTCATTTAATATATGTATTGTACGTTTTTTTATAAGGGTATAATTAGAACTATTCTAAATTGTCAATATACTTAATTATGGTTTATTATAATCTATATTATGTATTGATAATACGGTATCACTTGATATATAAAAATATATTTTAATAAATATTGAAATTACAGGTCTGGATGGATGGAATCAAAATTCCTCATAAGGACAATTGGATGTAGGTACGAAATAAATTATTTACTACAAATAAAGCACTGGTAGGGGGTTTTAAATATAATTTATATAAGATTTACCTAAATAATGATTTTTACGATATATTAAAATCAACCTATTAATAAAACTTTTAGGATATTGGATATGGACCCTTGGGACCCCGCTGTAATACCCTATATAAAATTTCCCCCGAAAGAAGAGTGCCAAAAGCCAATGATTTATATTGATAATATTGATGGAGTAAGTACCTTTTAAATTTAATATAATATATTAGCTTTATAAATAAATAGTTTTTCATATATTTAATAATAAATTAAATAATATATTATATATAATACATATACTCATATAAAATTGTTATACTAAAATATATAGATTTCTAAGATGGACCCCAGTCTCATAAAGCCCTATTGCTGTTACAAAGAGGTTAAAAGAGTAGCCCAGAACCCATCAAAGTTCAATCGTAAAGCAGATTGGGAATACTCGTATGCATATATTTATCTCAAGCATGCTTGTGCTGATTATAATGTTTAATTTCTATACAGTGAGGACCGTAATTGCACCAAAATCGGCTCATCCAATGTCACTCTCCCCGAATTCCTCCGGATTGAATGTAAAAATGGGACCAAGGACAAAAAAATAATTGATTACGGGGCTATTGTCAATCCTCCGAGTCTCCACTCCAATGTGACGAAGGTCAAAGCGTCCTATTGGTCAACCATTCCAAAATCTATACGACCCCCATCTATCCTCATCATTGGAATTGACTCTATATCCCGCCTAAATATGCACAGATCCCTACCTCAGACTAAAAAATACCTTGAGACTCAGGATTTTGTGGAAATGAAGGGATATACAAAAATTGGGGACAAGTTCCGACTAAAATTTGGACTAAAATTAGGACTTTTTTAATCTGTTTTTTGTTTTATATTTCCAGTACATTTCCAAATATGATGGGTGCATTAACAGGCCTGGAGCTGGACAAATATTCTAGCTGTTGGACCTCATTTAAAGACAAAGTAAAATTTAATGCTTATAATATGTTTATAATTTATATGTATATATTTATTAAATTATAATACTCGTGTAGTTGGACAATTGCCCGTTTATTTGGAAGGATTTTGCTCTTGCCAATTATTCGACAGCCCACGTTGAAGATGCACCTGCCCGCACCTCCTTCAATTACGCAAAAACCGGGTTTGTGACCCAACCCACGGATTACTATCTACGCCCCCTGATGGTGGCACATTATAAGCATCATATCAAAGAAAACAAGACAATAAGAACGCCAGTTCATAGCTATTGTATAGGTGGGGTGTCTCAAACAGAGTTTCTAGCTAGATATATGAAAGATTTTGTCCGGAAAGTGGGTCCATCTACACCATATTTCCTCCAATCATGGCTTACCTCAACGGCACATGATGACTTTAACCAATTAAACGTATTAACATCCAGACATTTAAATATTATTCATCAAAATCTGGTTGTAATCTGATCCTATAGGCTTTTGACGCCATCTTCCGGGATCTGATTCAAACTTCTCTGGAAGTAGACCCGGACAATACCCTTATAATCTTCATGTCAGATCATGGACATCGTTACGGATCATTTCGTGAAAGCTTTCTCGGATATTTTGAAGATTCCCTTCCATTTTTCTGGATCCGTCTTCCTCCATCCCTTAAATCTGTCCATCCAGATTGGTACCTCCATCTTCTGGACAATGCTAATAAGCTTACGACGCCATTAGATCTTCACGCCACCTACTGGCATCTTTTGGAAACTTTTACAAATGGATCAATCGGCCAAGTTTCACTCCCACCCGACCAAACCGCTTCCAGATACTCTTTTTTCCGAGGTTTGGAATTTTAAATATCAAAATTCTTAATTAAAATTTTTATCTAAAAATTTTTTATTTGATATTTTCCCAGAGATTCCTTCAAATCGTACTTGTGAAGAAGCGGGTATTTCCCAACAATATTGCCGTTGTGGAGTAACTCCAATGATAGGAAGCACGAAAATCGGCACAAGTACCAATCTGGGTGAAGTCGTGATATCAAGGGTCAATTCCATTCTGCAAAAAGTCATCAAATCCCGGACTTGTGCTTCGTTGGCATTCTCGAAATTCCTGTACGGACGAGAAATATCTGATGGGGAAATTTGGAACTTTGGGACTTTTGTTCCCTACAAGGACTATCTGGTGGCACTTGAAACTCAGCCCTCAAAGGCGCATTTCGAAGCTAAACTCCGGGTATTTGGAAATGGAACTGAGGAAGTTCTTGGTCCCCCCGCTAGGATTAATTCTTATCAAGGACAATCGGATTGTGTGTCGGATCCAGTTCTCAAATTATATTGTTTTTGTGTAAAGAAATAATCTTTAAATGACAAATCAAAACATATTGTGTTTTTTAATATAAGTAGTACATACTTGCAATTTAATACTATAATCTGAAGATTAATTTATATTTTATGTACGATATATCATAGCATATATGAGTATATTTAGGATGTGAATTGCAAATTTTTAATAAATTGCAAGCCTTTAACCCTTGCAAAAAATTGACCATAATCGACAAATTTAATGGTAGTAAGCTTGCTTAATATTAAATTAGGTCTAGAGAACCAATTTACATTTAATTCTATTTTTGTGACAATTTTTACCCCACTTTCTTTAAATATTTTGCTATAATTCCCATTTAAAAGTAATCCGGTACTACAAATTGTGAGTGACCATGTCCTCAAGAGTTTTGGAAGGGATCTCAAGGAGGAGAACATTAGTTATCCTAATTATATCCATTCTATTATTCATGTATTCTGCACCAATTTACCAATTTGTGTACTTAAGGGATATGGATCAAATGTCCATTATACACACGAAGGAATTCTGGTATTTAATCTTTATTGTATAATCTATATTATTAAAATCCTTTTTTCTACGAATATTACCAAACTCTTCCTAAACAAAAGGTCGAAAATTCATGAAAATTATGTCGAAAAATGTAGAATAATTCAGGGATGGAATTACCATTGGGTATTCCGAAAAGTTGAAATCCGGAAATCCTCCGGTTAACCTGGCCCGTGTCTCATGGACAAAAGTAGTCCAAAAAATTCAAATAAAATTCTATCCGATGCATCTCTACGAGGGCTATTAAGTGGTGACATCCCGGTTTACTCCCATGACATCTGCGGGGTCATTTATAGGATTTCGGGGCCATTTCCTTACATAAATACTTGAGCCGAGAAAAGGCTCATTTAATTAACTATGATTGAGTGGATATTATTTTTACATTTTGATTGGGATGCTTGACTTCCTGTTGACCTATATATGGTCTAACACACGAGCGGGCATTTAATCTAGTATTACCAATTTACCATTGCATACGTCGCGTGTTTAGAATTAACCCGATTTAATCCTGCAAATTCAGGGGAATTTTCAAATATCATTCAAATACATATATTGTAGTACCCTATATCATTTAAATATCATTTTTCAAAAGAGTTATTTGCAGACTGCGAGGAATTACAAATTTTTATATGTAGTATTACTACATCCTTCTCGGGATTAACCCATATAATGATGATATAATATACTATTTTGGGAGCATTTTAATTGCATAATTAATTTTTATGGTATATAAATGCATATAGTAATATATATTAATTAATAATTATTGATAATTTATTTTATATTTAAATAATATTAAAAATGGAAATTGCAGGTCTGGGGATTCAAAATTCCTCGTAAGGACAAATGGATGCAGGTATGTACGGGGTTAGACAAATTAATTGAAATTTATAAATACAATAAATACATTTAGGATAATGGATATGGATCCTTGGGATCCCGCCGTAAAACGCTTTATTAAATCTCGGGCGAAAAAAAAGTGCCAAAAACCTCTAGTTTATATTGATGACGAGGTAGAATAATTTAAACATTCTACTATTAGAATTTACATAAAAATACTTACTTGAAATTTTTTGATATGTAGACTCCAAAAATGGACAAAAGTGCCTTGTCCAATTGGAATTATTCACAGCCGTATTGCTGCTACAGAGAGGTCAAAAGGGTAGCCCAGAACCCGGCCAAATATAATGGAAATGCAGATTGGCAATACTCGTAAGATTCTACGCAAATTCGGAATTTTATGACCACGTGGTTAAAATTTTAAAAAAGGATTAAATTTTATTTGTGCACAGAGAGGATGGTAATTGCACAGAAATTGGGTTATCCAATGCCACCCTCCCCGAATTCCTCCGAATTGAATGTATAAATGGGACAAATAGCACAACAATGGTTGAGTACGGTGCTATTGTCCATCCTCCAGATTCCCATTCCAATGCCACGAAGGTCAAAGCATCACATTGGTCAACCATTCCAAAATCTACACGACCCCCATCTATCCTCATCATTGGAATTGACTCCATATCCCGCCTACATATGCACAGATCCCTACCTCAAACTAAAAAATACCTTGAGACTCAGGATTTTGTGGAAATGAAGGGATACAACAAAATTGGGGAAAAGTAAGATTCTAAATTAATTTTGGGATAAAATTTTGAATTTTAAGCCGTAATTTGAGATATAAGGTCCATAAATACTATAAAATATATACCGTAATACTACTACTAAGGATAAGAATTGTACAATAGTAGTAGCTTACAATACAATACAATAGGTATATCCATATATTACGAATATGTAGATATCTTTTCAGCATTTCAATATTTATCAAATTACAATGAATATATGAACATTTTGAGGATGATAATTTGATAAATTAATAATAGAATTCAGAATTTCAGATAAGGGCAGATGAATAGACTTTTTGGCCTCGACGATCTCTATAAATAGGACTAAAGTCCATTCTTTTGTAGTCAGTCGGTATTCTGGCTCTCACTGAACACTACATCTCTACATAAAATAAAAGATATTTCCAATAATTTAAAAAAAATTTTTTTTTACCTACAATGCATATAACCTTATATTATAATTCATCATATTATTGATAAATAGGGATTCGCGAATTCCCGACAAATCCATTTTTATTCTTTCCGACTCATTTTATGCTCAATTAGAATGTCTCTCATTTAAATGTATTTAAATAAATGTGGAAAAGTAATAGGTGCCATAATCCTTGAATTAAAACTAAAATTGATTCTTTTTATTTTTCCAGTACATTTCCGAATATGATGGGTGTAATGGTGGGCCTGGAATTGAAAAAATACTCTAGCTGTTGGAATGCTAATAAAGATAAAGTAAATAAAATACCTAATAATATTCATAAAATATTTCAATATTCAGTAACTTTACTACTACATATATCTGTTGTACTATTAGTTGGACAATTGCCCCTTCATTTGGAAGGATTTTGAACGTGCCAATTACTCGACCTCCCTAGTTGAAGATGCACCTGGCATTGCCACCTTTAATTACATCAAAACAGGATTCGTAGTCCAACCCACGGATTACTATCTACGCCCCCTGATGGTGGCACATGCTAAGCATAGAGGGAAAGTAAAGGGGTCATCTTGCATTGGTGGGGTCACTCCAACAGAGTTTCTCGCGAGATATATGAAAGATTTTGTGCGAAAAGTGACACCATCAACACCCTATTTCCTACATTCATGGTTTACCACTGTGGCACATGATGACTTTAACGGATTACAGGTAGGTACTTTAATAATATATGGATTTACCCGGTTAAATTAATTTAGGATTTTCCAGGCTTTCGACTCTGTCTTCCTGGACCTGATTCAAACTGCCCTTGCATTGGACCCAAATAACACTGTAATAATCTTTTTGTCGGATCATGGATATCGATTTGGATCATTTCGTGAAAGCTTTCTCGGATATTATGAAGAATCACTCCCATTTTTCTGGATTCGTCTTCCTCCATCCCTTAAATCCGCTCATCCAGATTGGTATCTCCATCTTCTGGAAAATGCTAATAAGCTTACGACGCCATTAGACCTCCACGCCACCTTCTGGCATATTTTAGAGACTACGACAAATGG
Organism: Megalothorax incertus; assembly: GCA_036507255.1. Lineage (NCBI taxonomy): Eukaryota > Metazoa > Arthropoda > Collembola > Neelipleona > Neelidae > Megalothorax > Megalothorax incertus. The sequence continues at coordinate 7,607 of JAAZTK010001679.1, forward strand.
ATCAATCCATCAGAATCCACTTCCATCCAATCAAACCGCTTCCAGATACTCTTTTTTTCGAGGTTTGGAATTTAAAATACCAAAAATCAAAATTGTTATTTAAAATCAAATTTTTATCTAAAAATTTTTGGATTTTTCCCAGAGATCCCTTCAAATCGTACTTGTGAAGAAGCGGGTATATCCCAACAATATTGCCGTTGTGGCGTAGCTCCAATGGAAGGTGGTACGAAATTCGGGCTAAATACCAATCTGGGGAATGTCGTGATATCAAGAGTCAATTCCATTCTACAAAAGGTTATCAAATCAGGGACTTGTGCTTCGTTGACATTCTCGAAATTCCTGTACGGACGAGAAATATCTGATGGGGAAATTTGGAACGGATTTGGGACATTTGTTCCCTACAAGGACTATCTGGTGGCACTTGAAACGAAGCCCTCAAAAGCACATTTCGAAGCTAAGCTTCGGGTATTTGGAAATGGAACTGAGGAAGTTCTTGGTCCCCCCGCTAGGATTAATTCTTATCAAGGACAATCGGATTGTGTGTCGGATCCAATTCTCAAATTATATTGTTATTGCATCAAGAATTAATCAATATACAATAATATTTATTGAATTAAATTAATTTTTCAAACAATACAAGATGCGTAATCAAATATAAGTTGATATTGTAAAATGTTACGGATATATCGTATAATACAAAACATATACTACTATTTTATTTGTAATTGAAAAATTGACAATTAATTATTGTTATTAAAGTCTTATAGTTATTTCTCAAGCACTCGGCTTGCAATCCCCATCATTTCAACTTCCATCCCCGTTCCCGGGTCAGACTTGTAGTTCTCGGATGCTTCGGATAAAGAATTCACCGATTGAATCCTCGGAAGTATTTCATCGACCTCTGTCCTTTTAACTGCTCCTTGCTTTCGTGCTTTAAATTTTAAATAAAAATTAATAAAAATTAATAATTGAATTAAATAATCCAAACCTTCCATCATCTCGTTGTAAGAGTCCTCATGATCCCTCTTCAGATGACTCCAAGGGTCGACAGTTCCTACCCAAGCACATTGTTTGCATTGGTAAAATCCCCTCCTGGAAAAAGACAATTTAATTTAATTAAAAAAACCCCAATTAATTAATTCTGAGGCAAACCTTTTGCATTTGACTGCAATCGACTTGTAATGAGACCGCTCTTTGTTACTCCATTGGACCCGATGTACAATATTAATATGCTTATTTAATAGGATAGCCTTTGAGAACCTCTCGTTGCAATGAGGACACTGATATAGGTCCACAATGTCCAGCCCTTTCACCAGGTCAAAATATCTCTTCATAAATCTCATTGAATCAAAATTCCTCCGCTTTAAAACCACCTCAATTTTGGGTTTTTCTTTGTATTTTTTCTTGACGCGGTTCTCGAGGGATGGTTGACAAAATGGGCTCATCCCTTGGCAGGTTTTGGAAGCTTTTAAATGTCGGGTAAGGCGTAGCTTGGTTAGAGTTGAGAGGCCACAGGTGTCACAACTCCAAAATGGGACAGGATGAAGGACTTTATGACCCTGGAGCTGGTGGTCGTTTACATTATGCATGCGGAGATGGGCAAGCGAGGAGAAAGTGGAGCCACAACCAGGCTCATTGCAGCGATATTTAATTTTATCGGATTTTTTTGAATTTTTCGGCAATTTTTCATTGGATTTGAACTTTTTGAAGACGCTTGGGGTCTGAACTGGATATTCTACCATCCCTGAACACCCTTGTGACTCCTTTAAATGAACACCCAAACCGAATTTTGTAAGGGATGGAAAAGAACAGGTTGAGCAGCTCCAAAATGGGACATAATTGTTCACTCTTTGACCTGTAAATCATATTTAAAAATTAAATACTTTCAAAATGATTGATTTTAAGCATTTAAAAATTAATAAGTGGCAAAACCTTTGAGCTGGTGTTCTTTTACAACGTGTAATCTCAATTGGGAGCTTTTGAGGAATGATTCTGAGCAGCCTATAAATCAAATATTGGTAAAACAGTCATTATTTAATTGAATTTTGTCAAAATGGGCCGATATTTGTGTAATTTTGATTAAAATACCTCGTTCTAAGCATTGATTCGGACCTGGAACCTTCTTTTTGACATTACCATTTTTAAATTGCTTTACATTTTTCGTAAATTGAGCTTGGAATTTGGCAACAAAATTAGAGGCGCCCTCAGGGACTTCGAGATCCGACTGGAATTGAGAATTTGACCCATTTTGGAATTCTGAGGAGCTTAGCCCTTTAAATAAATGGTAAAAATTCAAAAAATTAATTACAAATGAATTGAAAAATTAAGTGGATTTTACCTATGTCAAAAAACTCGTCGACATGCCCAAAATAATGAAGGACAAGGGCTGACCTCAGGAGTGATTTAAAAGAGCATCCTACAAGCTCACAAGGGTATGTAAAAGTTGACCCTAACATGGAGCAATGCTGGGCAAAAAGGTGGCTCTCGATATGGGTAAGGCCACCAGACATGGGACAAATTGGACACGAAAGCTCGCCACCTTCTTCTTGAGGTGGAGGAGGATCTGGAGAATCTGGAATATCTTCTTCCAAATCTAATTAATTAAAAGTAAATTAAAAAGCAGTTCAAATTAATTTAAAAGGAAAAATGAAAGAAAAAATATTTACGGTTGTCAAAAATGTCAGTCCTCAAATTCGGCCCGGTGACCTCTTCCAGGGGCTCACTTTTTATGTCCACCTCCTCTCCAATGTCCACAAACTCGGGGCTGATTAGGCTAGACATTTTAATTAGCTAAATTGACGCTTAAAATTAAAAAAAATATCTCGAATTTCTAATTCTCCAATTTATCAATTTTTTTTGTCAACAATTTTTAAAAATTCAACTACGCGGAATTCCCGTTCAGGATTTACCGAGTTGCTTTTTTGAAACCGTTTAAACTTATTTAATTAATTACTACCAAAAGCTAAATAATAAATTAATTTTTTATCCGAGTCCTGAGAGCTAATTAGTCTAAAGTCAAAATACAACTTCCCTTGAATCTAAAGACATATCTAGTCTAATGATAATTTGATAAATGTCACATATTAGATTCTTATCCGAAGGCCGAGCATATCGTATTTATATTCACCTTTGGACTCAAAATCTTTATTTTTAAACGTCTTTATGTACATCCAAATATTAAAAAAATATCATATATTTCAAATAATATTATCTTATAAATTACAATAAGATTGTTCCAGGAATAATAGCTCCACTAGCATCCTTTGTAATGGGCCTTCGATGCAAATTCTTGGGGGTTCCATCTACAAAAATATAATTACAGATATATTTGTATCTAATACAAAAATGGGCATTTTAAAATTAGTAAATTACCAGCCATAAATTCTGTGTATTCCTTCTCATGGACACTCTTCAGATGAACCCAGGGAATCAAAGCACCCATCCAACCGCAAAGAATACACTTGTAAACCCCTCGCCTTTTACATCGGCTGACAATACCACGATGTCTATCCCCTTTCATTCCATATTTGTACTTTCTTTGCAAGGGCATACCATGAACTTCAATTGTATGGGCCTTTAAGTCCACTTCCTTTGGGAATCTGGCGTCACAACCAGGCTGAAGACATTGCCAGAAATCTTTAAAATCAGAGCCTTTAATTAGCTCGAAAAATCGGTTGAGTCCATCCCCTTCTTTGCTTGGGTTCTCAAATTTGGGCTTTCTTCCACATGTGTTTTTTAAAGATGTAGAACAGGTTGGTTGAGGAAAAGTGGGATCTCCTCCATGAAATTTCTTCATATGCTTGTCCATATGCAATTTGGTAAGGGTGACATGACCGCAAGGACATCTCCAAAATCGAACTGGATTAACCACCGTATCCCCTTTTAATTGATGGTCATTTATATTGTGAATCTGAAGATCCCGAACTGAATTGAATATGTAGAGGCATCCTAGAAATTTTAAATTATCAAAATCTTTCCATTTAAAAGTTGTACAATTTAATTTAACCTGGTTCAATACACGAAAACTGGTCCTTTTTGGATTTGGCCTTGACCTTTAGGTCTTTCCTAGCATTTTGGAGGGCCTTTATTAGCTCCATTGAGTTTAAAGGCACTGGAATTCATTGTTGGTAGTCCTGTTTAAATTAAATTTTACATTAAAAAATCAATTAAACAATATTAAAATTATTTAGAGATATTTGTAATTACGTTTTGAAAGAAAGCGTAGAGTCCTTGCTGGGTTTTTCCACATACTTTCTGGTAGGCCGCCTAAAATTGTAAATAAACATTAGTATAAAATATAAATTAAATGCATAATTTTAAAAATAAATAGAATCATATAAGACCTGTATTTAAATTAGAAAGGATTGGCTCTCTCCCAATTTCAATATCATCAATATGTCCAAAATAATGGAGGAGAAGAGCAGATGAGAGAGGTGAGGAGAAGGGACAAGATGGCATTAAACAGGGGTAGGTTACGGAGATGGTAGGGAATTGACCCAGGGAATTGACCTCTGGAGCCTCGACTGAACGGCAATGTTCAAAGTAAAGGTGGTTCTCGATTTCTGGAAGGAATTTAAATTCAGATCTACACACGGGACATGAGAACTGGTCACTCCCATCCTCGTAATCTTCGTCTAATTAAAAAAACACGATTATTAGATAATTAGATCATGCTGGGAGGGTACATTTTTTTAAAAATTAAAAGCCAACTCACCAAAAATGTCAATTCTTAAAAGAGGCTCGTTTGGAAGTTCGTCAGGGGTCTCGAATGGCTCAGGCTTGATGTCCACCTCCTCATTAATTAGGCCAAACTCGGGTTTTATAAAAGTTGACATTTTAATTAGCTAATTAATGAATATCCCAAAATTCTAAAAATTATTTGTTTTTGACTTTTTTTCAAATCTTTTTAAAAATATTCTCGCGCAGAATTGGTTCAGGGTTCAGTTTTATTGCAATTTAAACCGTTTAATCGAAACGCCAATGCAATGCAATTTAATAGAATCGAATGATTCAATTGCGAATCGATATCTATTAATATTTATAATTATGCAATGAAGGATAATGTAATTATTAAGTGGCAAATGTTAAATTAATTAAAAATTTAACAAAGATTCCTGAGTCTATTATCTTGCTCGTAGGACACTATAATATTATATTAATGAACATTTAATTATAATATCTAGATCCGGGAACAATTCTTATCGAACGAATGTTAATTAAGTTTAGTAAACTTATGAGTTGTGTAAATGATTATGTACAATAATTACTGATAAATTAGATATCGAATTGCCTATAAATATCTAGATATTTGACCAGGATATTTCATTTCTTGCCAAATATCAGTAGCAGAATTTTAATTAATAAATTTTAAAAAATGTCAAAACTATTACTTTTGTTTTTGGCATTTTCCAGTGGGATTTTTTGCACGGAAATCCTCGTATATGACGCCGAAGGACTTCACGAAGCCTTCTTAAATGTCCTACCTGGAGATACCATCATTCTAAGCCGGGTTAGCTTTTAAATTGTTAATTTTTTTAAAAAAATATAGGAACTTTAATATTTTGAATATTGTAGAATGATTCTTCCACTTTGGT
>JAAZTK010001680.1:0-13193 GCA_036507255.1 Megalothorax incertus
GGTCATTTTCAGGTCAAGATTTCTTCCTGTGAGGTGGTAACACTGAAAGAGCAAATTAACCGTCAAATGAACCTTCACCCACGAGCTCCAAACACAGACTGGCCTATGCCTCTGCTTTCCTAATGGGTATAAAGCCTGCGCCGTCTCGGGAGTATGGCGCAGTATTTATACACCCCATGTTGAATCAGTCGGAGATTTGAAAGGGACCAAGTGCCACGTCGCATAATTTCACAATAATTTAATTAATTTCTTTTTTCTGTGACCTGTGTGACCTGTGTGACAATGAGGGTTTGGAAATTGGTTCGAAAATATGTTCAGTCAAGTACACCTTTTATGATAGAACGCCCTGGGGCAAGGGTAATTAACTTGACAAATTTAAAACAATTTTTCCCTTTTATACAGCTGATTGTAATTAATTAAAATATTGCAGTTTGTAATTGGACGTGACAAGAGCATATTCGTTAGATGTAATTCTGGAAGTGTATCTAGTAAGTCGTATACTAATTATTCATGAGTATATAATAAATTAATAATGATTTTTAAAAAGAAGAGCATTGCATACTTGAATTTAATGGGAACAAATGGACAATACAAGACAATAAGGTATGTCACCGTTGAAGCCATTGTATTCAAAGGTTTTTAAAATGATTATGTATTCTCGTGCAGAGCTTAAACGGCACCTTCATTAACAAGGTCAGGATAAAAGCTGGAGAAAAGGTTGAGTTAGCTAACCACGATTTGATTGGAGTTGGGATTGCGGATATTACCAGAGAGCAAGCTCATATGAATTTCTTTGTTTTTGAATGGATATTTGTAAGTTTTAGTTAATTATTATGTTGAAATATTTATCTAAACTGCTGTTCATTATTTAATTAGGTTGAGGAAGCACCAAAAGAAGCGCCAAAAGATACAAAAAATGCATCAACGTGTACCCGAAAGCAATGCTGCAGAAAAAGGAGATCATCTGAACATACTCCTCCAGGTTCAACATCATCATCATCATCAGAAGATAGTGAAGAAGTTATGGCAAATGATACTCAGTTGCCTTCAAACAAAAGGTTCAAACCGTGCACAACTGATTCTTCTTCAAGTGGAAAGTACTCGGTTGAAACAAACAGGATTAATATAAGGTTAGGTCATTTAATTATTCCATTCATTATTTTTTATTAATGTATTTTATCATATTTTGCAGCTGCAATATTTGTATGGAGGATTTTGTTCATCTCAAGGAAATTGGTGAGGAATTGTACTCGACTCCTTGTGGGCACATGTAAGTGTTGTGTACTTGTGTTTATGTATTTATTTATTGTGTATACAATTTTAATTTAATTATATAACTTATAGCTTTTGCCACAAGTGTATCAAATCTTCCATCAAATTGAAGCCTAAATGTCCAGTTTGCAGAGAGAATGTAGTTTGAAATGAATTTTAGTTACAAGTTAAATTATTAATATTGTGTTTCCATTTATAGGTACAACTCAACACAACACATCGCCTTTTCATCTAATCTTTGATTCTTTGTGGGTTGTTTATTCATTTGGGAAATGAAATTATTCGTATATATAGAGAGAACTAATGTTAATCTGTTTCTGGAATAAAAATGTGATTTAATATAGGTTTATATTGTTGGGATTAATTTTAATTAACTCTTATATACTCAATCTCTAGCTTTACAGATCTTTATATGTATGTTAAACAGGATTAACACTTGTGTTGTAAAAGAATCTAGCAATTATAATATACTTATCTATTGGATTTATTATGATTTAAAATGATTTAACTATATATATATTTTAAAATTATTATTGTGTAGTACATGTTCCAATTTAATTGGATTGTAGTAATTAAAATAAATTTAAAATTGACAACATTTGATTGAATTGGGAGATTTATTAGTGCGTTTATTATGAATTTTGATTAGTTTAAATAACCCATATCATAAATCCATAAATAATTATATTTTATTTTAATTATATACCGGAAACTGAACGCTTGATCTGGCATTATAATGCATTTCCTCTTAATTACACGTGAATTCACAGTATGCAAAGTAATACAATAAAAGGTTTGTCCGTTACTTTTAGCAGGAGGATATATGCTGCATTGAGGTTCGCACTATGCTTAAATTTAAGGAGTTGCTTTCCCTCCATCATACACCATTTTACTTTTGTCAGCCTTCAAGTCAAGATCGTATTTCTCCCATCTCCCATTTTTTTCACCCTATTTTAAATTTATTGAACCCCGGTGCTCATAATCTCATTTCTATTAATTACAATGGCCCTAATCAGGGTTTGTGTTCCCAAAACCAGGCCAAGAGTTCATAAGGTCATCCCTTTGTCCAAGGAGAATCGGCCAGCAAAATTGGAGGGTATTAGAAAAAGACAACTTGCTACGAGGAAGCCCAACAAAACTATTCCAAGGGCTCCAAAAAAGGAAAAAATGGCTGGTCGTGTCAATTCATCTCGTCTACCTAAAGTTACCACCAAAAGGAAGATTAACAAATCAAAAGATGATGACCTTCAAGATGACCTCCTCATCGATAAGCTTCCATTCCAAAGAATTGTACGTGAAACTATCCAGAACTTTAAGTCTGACTTCCGATTCCAAGAATCAGCTTTGATTGCAATCCAAATGGCCACCGAAGCATATCTTGTTGAACTTTTTGAGAATACCTTTGCAAATCACAGCCACCGATTTACCATCCGGTCAATTGATTTGCAACTTGCTCTTAATTTCAAGCGAATCAATTAAAGAGATCCGAAGCCATATTGAACAATTTAATCTACGTAAATATTCCTCGAACCAACGGCCCTTTTAAGGGCCACCCAACCTATCCAAAGAGCAAAACATAATAAAAAAAAGATTTCATTTTAAATGTTTTTAATTTTAATTCATTTTACAGGTTAATTAAAGCTCATTATTCCAATGAGTTGAATAGTTGTCATTCTTGAGCATGTAGCGCGATAATATTATGTCCTCTCGTATAATAATAATGCATAAAAGACTTTCGTGAGAAGCCTTTCGTATAATGGCCATTTAGCATTATGTGAAAGGCTTTTCGCGAGAGTATATAAGGTCAAGGCTAAGCCTCTACCTCCTCATTTCTCATTTGTCTTTTGCCCAGAACAGACCTTTCTTTTTCTCATCCCAAATTACATTTTCCTGTTTAAAATTTAAATGTTTTGTGCGATCTAACCTCAAGAATGGCTCGTGTCAAGGGACCTGCCCGCATCTCTACTGGTGGAAGGAAACCTCCTGGATTACCTGGAATGACTTACATAAGGTCAAAGGAAGGAAATTGGATCCCCAAAGATTCATTGAAGAAACCTCGACGGTATCGGCCTGGAACTGTGGCTCTTAGGGAGATTAGAAAGTACCAAAAAAGCACCAACATGCTTATCCGGAAGCTCCCTTTCCAGCGCCTAGTCAAAGAGGTTGCTCAAAACATTGTGCCGGATTTCCGGTTTCAGACTGCTGCTATTGGGGCTCTTCAGGAGGCTTCAGAGGCTTATCTCGTGCGGGTCTTTGAGGACACTAACCTTTGTGCCATCCATTCCAAGCGGGTTACCATCATGCCGAGAGATTTACATCTTGCTTTGAGGATCAGAGGAGAGCGTTAAGAGGACTGAATTTTCGACCAATTAATTGACACAATCTGCGTAGTTTAAGTTTTGAACCAACGGCCCTTTTAAGGGCCACCCAACCTATCCAAAGAGCAAAACACTTTAATTAATTAAATAAAATGAAATTTGATTTTTTGTTTGAAAAAAAATGCAAAAATATTAAGAATAGATAATTGAATGGGGTTGTTTCTTTAATAAAATGAGTAATTAACGAGTATGTATTCTGATACAATTGAATTTCATTAATTAACAGTCCATACAACAAGATAAAATTGATTGAATATGACGAGATTAGAATATAAGGAACAAAATTGAGGGTTCAAGACTAGGTAAAACCGTTAAATTAAAATTGACCTTTCACATAATCGTATTTTCTATATATCACTTTATTAGTATAAGATTATGTACTTTATACTAAAAGCTAATTTATGTGAAGGACCAATTCCTGATTGATCAGTTGACGTCGAGCAGGCATACTTACTCCTTCTCAGCTGTCTGATTAATTTTGATTAGAAATTATAATTCTTTGCCTGATACAAACAAGAATATAATTATAAAATTGATTGATTAGTCTCTATCTCTCTTCATTTTGTGAAAAAATCATATTGATCCATTTTCAATTGTGTGTATTAAGAGTTTATTGAAATCTAATCCATCTCTGCGGGTTTTAAGCTGGACATTTTCGAATCTCATTTTTTGTAAAGCGACAATGAGCTCAAAAAGGATTCCAACTAATCCAAATCAAATGACCTCTGATGATGAGGACGAGTCGGAAGGAGACTGGCATTCTACAGCAAGAAAACCGTTATTTATCGAGTCAGAAGTTGACACAAATAACATTTTATTCTCTGCTCCATTGTCTCCGATTCGATGTCCATCACCTTTGTTCGTTCCTGATGACCTCCCAATTGACCCCCCTGTGAATAATGCAAATGATGGCCATGCCAATGAAAGTGAAATAAGTATAAAATCTTATGATCCTGGAGCGAAAGAGTATCTATTCTGCTATGTGATTGGACACAGTGGAATCTCAATCACAGATTCTTCTATTATTATGGGTAAATCATATTCAATTAAATATTGACAATTGAATAAATCTGTAATTACTATAATAGACATTTATATATATGTATAGAGAGAGATGAAGACACAATTCGCACCTATCTCAATAAATGGACTTGTGGAAAAATTCCTGGAGAAGGGGGTGCATCTAAAGTGGAAAAATTTCAAACGTCAATGGAGTCCTATTTTAACATTCGGCAAAATATGAAAGCAGCTCTTCATCCTTGCATTGTAATACATTTTGATTCATATTTATCTTAGAATTATCTCAATTATATATATTTGATTTTTTTCTTATAGATTAGAGGCAATGGGAAAATGATTCAAAATAGTCTTTTCCATATCCTTCTTACTGTGGACGGACTTCAAAAATTTACAACAACACTTCTTTTTAAACAGATTGAGAGCTATTCTTTGGTTGCAGAGTAAGAATATTTAGTTATTGGTGTATTTTATTAAATATATTCTATATTTGATGATCAGGAGTCGAGAAGAAGTTTATGAACTGCGTTTGGTTTTGGAGCAATTCAAATGGATTTCAAATTGGGAGGACCCTGTCTTTATCCGGGATGAGCTGATAAAATATATTGACAATGCTACTCTTATTGGACAAAGGGAGATAATTAATACACTCCCTGAGATTATTCCATCCGAGTGCCATCAAAAGCTAGCAGTTCATTTATTGTAAGTTTGTACACATTTATAATTTAATTCTGAATACTTTAATATATTATATTTTAATATTTAAGGAACTTGGTTAAGAAAGGAGATAATGTTCCAGCTATGATGGATTGTCTATCTGACATTGAGCTATCTCTTTCTGACGCCAATAAGATTAGCTACAATAAGATAATAATTGAACAAATGATGAATGCCTCATTGATTGACTTCCCATCTTATTTTGGATACTTGTTAAAGAGCAAATCTCCAAAAATACTTGGACCGGTACATAATTTTTCTGTATAATATTAATTTACTGATACTATAGATTAAGTACAAGTAATTGCATTATATTATTTATAGACTATTGACATGATTAGAAGGAAAATTGAAATATTCGAGATTCCGGGTGACACAAGGTGTGACATTCACATGGGGGAGATTGTGGAAAAAGTTCGATTCATGATTATTCAGAATTCAAATATCGTTTCTGTATGGAGCAAGGTATGCTTTTTGATGACTTTTATGTTATTTGCGTAAATTTTAAATTTGTTATTAAAATTCACAGATAGTGAAGAAAGAGTTGATGATTAAGGGGGAAATCTACCCTTTGGATTTGTTGATGCTTCTCATCTTTGTGGATAATTCTAATGAGGTCATTCCAATTTTGAAGGGGATATTTAAACGAAAGGAGCTCGCAACTGCAATTTTTAACCCTATTTACGAATATAATATGCCGGTAAAGAAACTATTTGAAATATTCAATTTGAAATCTAATTTTTATTATTCCTTAGATGATCATCAAGATTTTGGAATCTTTCTTGAAAATTTGCGACAGTATTTTGCAAGGAAAGGATAGTGTGTCAGCTCGGGTTGTGAGTGAAGTTCTTGCGTAAGTTTATCATATATAAATTTAATGTAAAAACAAAAAATAATAATAATATGTCTTTTCATATAGGAATGTTTTTAATGAGATTGATCAGTTTGAAGGACAAGAGATTGTACGGATATTTTATTCAAATTTCATCAATGGGACTTTTGATTCTCGTTCCGCTATCATTGATGCACTCACCAACTTATCCCAAAAGAATCCCACTAAAATGCTTGCATTTTCTGTCCAATTCATGGTACTTTATTGTATTCTTAAATTATTAAATGTAAAATTATTTCTCAATTTAGGATATCTTGGATTACATTGACCGATTTCCGCTCACTCAGCTTAAAGGGATTCTGAATGTTATAGTAAAACTTGCGTTTATTGAAGGGAATATTGATTCGAAAGCATTCAATTCACAACTCCATTTGATGAATAGGAAGCAACTTACCCACACAATGGCCCATATACGGTGTTATGGGGTCATTTCAAGCTTGTCTATAATCAGACAAGTTTGTATATCAAAGGGTCAAAGGGATTCTTTCACAGCAGAAGAGGAGGGTAATAAAAATCTGTTTTTAAAAAAAATATTATATTATAGTATACTCTCATTAATTTTTAAACTATACTATTTACTTGAATAGGAAGAATTAAAGAAATACTAGACATTGCTTGGTCTTTTGTGGAAAATGATTCAAATCCTTGCATTCTATTTTTTGATGAACTTGTCGGACTTGTTGATATACTCCCCTACAAAATTGTGGAACGCTATGAGGATATTTTGATGGATAAATTTATGGTACCTTTTATTTTGTTTGAATATTTATTGTACTTTTATAAGATTATTAAGATTTAATTATTAATACCTTGATTATTTTTAAGAACAACTGGACCCGGAATATCGATAGAATCAAAGAGTTCAAATCTAAATCAGGACTGAAAATGGAACTACAATTCGTTAGTAGTTCAAGTCTCGATGATCAAGAAGATTCGATTGGGTTTGTCATTGAAGGGGATGCTTTAGGTATCTTATCTTGATTTGCATTTTCAACTATTTAAATATGATATATTGTATAGGGATGGATCCGTCTGTTATCTCGGCTCATTTCAAAATTGTAAGGATATTGCATGAGAAATTAAATGGCAATGTCAAGCAAATCGAATCCTTTGTTGGAGATCCACTTCTTTTCCCAGTGTTATTTGGTATATTTTGCTTAAAAGAAAAAAAAACTTTAGCATTTATTTCTATTTATATGTAGGTTCCTCTTCAATTGATATGACTCGGTGTACTCTTGCTCAAAAGGATAAACTTGGAATTTATCTTATCATTTCCATTAATCTTTTTCGAGAGCAAGTATCTGGATTTATTAATCTCGGTTTGAGTGATAACAAGCTTATGGTAGGGTTATTTCATATAATTCGATATGAAATGTAAAGACTAAATATTCTAATTAATTATAGGTATCAATTTGGTTCCGGCTATACAACATTGTGAAAATGCAAAAAGTCCTTAATATTCATTTCCCAAAATCTGGTTTATTCACGCTTGCTTATCCAATGGATGGGATTTATGGAGGTTCACGATCTTCAAATCAAATGGGTCAAGGCTCGAGCAAGAAAGTTACAAAGTCGGGGAAAAAGAGGAAGGCGAGTAAAGGGGTTGGAATTGCTGCGAAAAAGAAAAAGAGTGGGTCTAATCTGGATATCGATCCTGCTACTTCAAATGAAGATACTATTCCAGAAAGTACAGCTTATTATGAGACTGATTTACTCTCAAAATCGATCCAACCAAATTATCTCTTCAAATTTATCCGTAGACTTGATTCAAAGGTAAATTGCATTTTTTTTTTTGGTTTTTTTAACCACTTCAATTGAAATCTTATAAAAATATTAATTTACCATGTAGGTATTTGTGTTGCTGAAATACAAATTGGAGCTTGCAAATCAACCTGAATTTGACACACAATCATTTGAAATTCTCCTATTAACCTTATCATCTACCCCACCGACTCAACCAACAATTGACAAGATTAGTATTGAAATGGAAGTTTTACTCCTTACGGAGCTCATTCAACAGGTTGAGCACAGCAACAAATTGGATATATTCTCAGTGGAGAGACTTATTCTATATATTTGCAAGCATTTGGACCAATTGTATGAGGTTTTGAAGGTAGGTTTTAGTTAATCAGTTTATAAATGTAATTGAGTTTAATAAAATGTCTAATCATAGAATGGATCTGAGCCAAATCCCCTTAATTCATCAAGACTCTATGAATGCTTTATACTTCTTCTCAAAGTTCTTTACCTATATTTTGAAGAGATGGTATATTGTGAGGAGAATAAGAGAAGGAAGCATTATGGAATTTACACTCTTGGGAAAAGGACTTTTCCAGATCCAAAGGCATTTGGGGGATTGGCATTAAGAGAGCAGATTAAATATGCAGTTGACTACATTACGAGATTTGCCCCACTTTTAGTACAGGTTTGTAGTATATATAAATCCATGATGTATACAAGAGTATAAAAACAATTGTATATACTTTCAGCCAGAAGAAGCAATTGAATATCTTGAATTCCTCAACAAGCTGAGTATGTATGACGAATTAGAAGATGACAAGGACAATCATCCTTTTAAGAGTGCAATAAGTGAGTTTATCTTGAAATTTTATTGAATTTATTATTAATTCATATTTTATAATGAAAGGTGAAACTTCACTTTTCTATTTGAAGAGGGATTGGATCCTTGATACGATGGATGTTGGGGTTATACTCGAATTTCTTTTGCAAAACAACAAGGAAAATCTTGATTTGATTACGGAGATTATCGGAGAAATCATCCCTACTGATGATAAAGCATTAATTCCGAAAAATGACATTTACAAATCTTGTCGGATTGAAAATCTAAACGGATGGATTTCTGGTTTGTTCTCTAACATGGGAAAGATTATGTTTAAAAAGGTGAGTATAGTATGTTTGTTTATGTGTCTTAATTGTAATAAATCTCTTGCATTAATCTATTATAGACTGATAAGAAGACGGCTTTTGAAGAATCTCGACGGCTTTGGATGAATGCATTTGATATTTACAAAAATTTGGTCAATATTTCTCAAAAGTTGGATCAGGATGTTATTCTTGAGCCAATATTGAAGGTTATCCTTATTATTTTTGAATTTTAATTAGTTTTAATTAGAATATGTATTTTTTTTAAATCGCATAGTTTTCACGCTCATTTCTGGGGATTATTTTTCAAGATGGATTGAAGATTGTCAAGTGGATTTGTGAGAACGAGCCAAAGAATATCAGGGCATTTGTCAAGAATATTCAGTTACCAGCTCGGAGACTTCACTATATTTGTAATCATGCCAAAGTAAGAAATTTATAAATAGTATGAAAACTAAATTCTAATAATTTATTATTTTTTTAAAAAAAAAATAGACAAAGAAACGGATGATACTTTTACGACACGTTCCATTTATTAGAAAGTTGATTGAAAAGATTTTGGTTCGTGTAATGGCAATTATGGTGTCTGCTGGGTATTCGAGTAATTTTGTCGTTGCACATCTTAAGAAAAGGACACTAAAGGGAGAGGACATTCCAAAGACTCAACATCAGATGGGACTTGATAACGAAGAGGACTTTACACAATCGAATTTTGAAGATTTTTCTCAGATATGGAATTATAATCCGTCTGTTGTAAACCAAGAGATTGCAGATGAAGAGGATTTGAATGAAAAATGTAGTGGAGAGTCAGATCCAGATTCATTGTCAAATTCAATGATGAACGCTCTGAGGGAGGTAGAGTGTCTCCTTGAGGAAGGAGATGGAGGAGATGAGGATGGAGAAGATGCGGACAAGAATGAAGATGAAGAAAGTGATGAAGGTGGAAAAGATGTTGGTAAAGATTCAGGAGAAAGTGAAGAGGATGGAGAAGATGCGGACAAGAATGAAGATGAAGAAAGTGATGAAGGTGGAAAAGATGTTGGTAAAGATTCAGGAGAAAGTGAAGAGGATGAAAATTCTCTTGCTAATGATGAGGAGGAGAGTGAGGGAGAAGATGGCGAATAAATACATTATTGTAGATGTAGCAATTTTGATTTGTAGCATTAGAATAGTTAGAGTGGATTAAGAATATTTCCACGTAGGAATGATCCTTATGTAATACACGTACACTATTTACATAATGAAACAGATCTACTCCTATTCTATATATTGTTAAGAAAAATATTAATTTTGAGCAACGTAGGTATATACAACTAGCTATCAATTTAGATATATTTCATGATATATTCCTTTTGTGTTGAATTGAAAGTCTGATTACCTAACAAATCATGTCTTGATCTAGACAAGAATAATAATTTTGTTAATCTTGAAAGACTATGTTTGTAGATACTATATGAAACTTTGTTGAATTTCTTTACTAATAATTACAGAATAAATAAAAATTTTTAAAATCAATCTCAAAGTAATGAATTGTTGAAACGTTTCTATTTTATTTCTAGAGTTAGCTTATTGTAAATTTAATAATTTCAAGTTATTTTATTCACTAGTTTAATATGTGCATACGCAATATGGCAATGGCAAGTAACAATTAATATGTCCAAACTATGTCAGTCTTAATTAGGGTATAAAATTTATCAACATAAGAGGGAATGGGAAAGAGAGAGAGAGAGAGAGAGAGAATCAGAGGGATATTAAATGAGAACATATAAGGGAATAGTTCAAATTATATCACATTTGTTCGTTATTTTAAGTTGGATTGTACAAGATTTTTCCAATATTCTGATTCTCTTTTTGAAAAGTTTGATACCGAATGATTTAATAACTCCCAATGCATCTATAAATATATAAAAGGTTTTTAGTTTATTCTACGCCAATTATTTTAAAATTACTTAAAAATAATAAGATTAATCTGTAATAAGATGTGGGATTCTAAAAATCCTTAAAGAATATAATTATTTGTTTCAAAAGATGTTGCAACTCATACGCAAACATTTGTAATATAATTTTGTATATCTTTTTTTGCCGATAATTTATTATATCTTAAACCTTGCAACTTGCAAATTTTTACATGACTAATATACCGTTTAAATTAAAGTTGTTACAACATATGGAATAATTTACTGATAATAGATTTGTAATTGATTGTTACCGATTTTGGATTTTTTGGAAGATCTGAGCTTTTATATAATACAATATATTAGAATATTTAATCGTACATATTTGTATCGTTTTTTGTTCGTTTGATATAAAAAGTCGGGAAAGGATTAAAAATAGAATATAGTTATTTCGATGCGAAATCATCTTATAACTTTAGTCTTTAGTTTATTCATTAGTCCTTTTTTTATTATAATATTATACATAAAAGGACTAATAGACTAACTAAAGGTTTCATTACATGTTAATCGTATTTGTATTAATTACGGCTAAACCTTTTGCCGTATATTTAAGAATCTTTAAAAAAAATACAATTTATTTGATATAAATAGATTAATCTATCGTAATTTCCGAATCATAAATATATAGTGAAAAAAATGTTCATAGTTCATAGCTTCAATCATGACTTGATATTAACTGATTCTTGCATATTACGATATAATATATATATATAGGCTCCCCAAATTGCAGCTATCTGGTACATTGGAGATATATTCCTATTTTTAATTCGATAATAATTAGAATGGAAAATAAATTAAAAACTTGATAACATGTATAGATTAAAGATATCAGCCAGTAAAATTTCGCATTTACAAAAATATAGTACATTTAATAAAGATAATTGATAAAGGAATAATATAATTTCTATTCTTTTAATATTACATACACTTTGCCCTTTTAATTGACATTTGTCCGTTTAGTATAAAAATGAATACCTATTTGATTTTATAATTTCTAATATCTTTAAGTCGTTCATTTTAATATTGTATAAATGATAATATAATACAAAATTAAAATTAGATAGCTGGTTCTCAAATTCCAAATTTATCATAATATAAAATTAAATAATATACCATTTACTTTAAATACATGTCCTTAACGTTATAACAGCTCTCGTTATAACGTCACTCTCGATATAACTGCAGATTTTTCTTACCCCTTGGGGTGCCGTTATAGCAAGAGTACAATGTATAGTATAAGATGTATATACAACAAATATTAATTAATTATTAATTTTGGATAACCTTTTTGTCATACATTTTTAAAATCTTATAATATGTATAATAAAATTGTATAAAAGATGACGCAAGATCTTTAGCTAACAAATTTATAAACAGACATTTTAGTGGTAATAAATTACGATTGATTTTATAATTATATTCCATAATGCACTTTGAATCAATATGGTTCTTACTATTTTGTTATTCTTTTAAAAAAGTTTGTAAGTTTTAAGAATAAAATTGATCCTGATTCTCCTGAATTTGTGCAAGACAATAAATTAAATTTTAATTGGAAAATGTTGGGTAAATTTTGGACATAGTTGTGAAAATATTAATTATCCATAATCTACTTTACTACTACATTGACACTGTGACATCGTATTCATTCTAAAAGGGTAAGCCAATATAAAAGTCAAAATACGAGTTCTTTTTTTTTGGTAATAAAAGAGCACAATGTCTAATTAGTAATTACGATAAGAATCCCCCAAACTTTAAGATTTTAATTGCCCATGTCAAACACAAATCATTAAGTATTAAATTCGTGTAGTGTGTTTAACACTTTAAGTCTGGAAGCTAAATTAGGTAAAAAAATTTGTAATTATTAAATTCTTGACTTGACAATTGTATGTGTGTAATGATTGAAAATTATATCCATAGATTAATGCAATTAGAGTATGACATTAATGTGTTTTTTCTCAGATTCTTCTATATTTGTAAAAAAATCTGGAACTTTTTGCAATTGTCCTTTTGATAAAGTGGCAATACCCCCTTTGAGGGTGTTGAATTTAGGAAATGATTCCTTTTCGAATCGTACACGCT
>JAAZTK010001681.1:0-13193 GCA_036507255.1 Megalothorax incertus
TAATATCAGGGTCATTCACACTGAAATTCGATTTTGAATCGCCAATCACAATAAAATTCTTCAACCTTCGACATTTGGAGGATGCGGCTTTTGCTGTGGGGAGACCACGGTGTGGACCCTTTGACACATTTTATTTTCGATAGCGTTAGTTTCCAGCAAAAAGTCCATAATTGTTGGAATAGTGTGTAGAATTGTAGGCTATAAATCAAAAAGAAATTGGAAATTATGTAGCATAATCAAGCGTTGATAACCTGATGTTTTGCAATAGCTCCAATATATGTGTTTGGATCGAATTTCGGGAGGATTACAATCTTACAGCCATAGGCAAGTCCTCCCAAAAGGATGGCATTGAGCCCGTAGATATGAGAGAGGGGTACAACTACAATAAAGCATTCCTGATGGGTATCTGGAATCGAAAAGGATTAAAATTGAATTTCAATCAAGTTCTCAAGACTCTTCCATCTAACCTGTTGTTTCTCTTGCTCGTACCCATTGAGGATGACCCATTGCAATGATATTTGAGATAAGATTGGCATGGGTCAGCATTACTCCTTTGGGAATACCGGAAGTACCCGAAGAAAAGGGGAGAAGTGCTACATTTTGCTTGGCATCAAAATTCGCATTAAAAGTGACATCACTTTCACTTTCATGTTTCCTTTTAAAATTAAAATGGCAGAAATATAATTTGTGAATCATAAAAATTGGATTTTTTATAATTATCAGCACTTACCAATTAATCAAATCTTCAAAATTAATAATATCAGGGTCATTCACACTGAAATTCGATTTTGAATCGCCAATCACAATAAAATTCTTCAACCTTCGACATTTGGAGGATGCGGCTTTTGCTGTGGGGTGAAACAATTACCACAATTAATTCACAGGATTCTATTTATTTATTTTACTACAATACCTTTGGTGAACTCGCGTCGAGTAGTGACAATTGCGGCAGGCTTGCAAAAAGTTAACTGCGCACTGATTTCATCTAAAATGGACATAATACGTGAGTATTCGGATTATTTCATAGCCCACAATTAATTGATAAAAATCTCACATTCGGTGCAAATAGGATTAACAAGAGTAACTTGAAGTCCAGCCCGAATTGCTCCAAGGTATAAACATAGTGTATCCGCATTTTTAATCAATAATTACAATGTCTCAATTTATATCAATAATCAATAATTACCTCCAAGAACAACGATAGGGTGCTCAGGGATATTTGTTACAACGACTGCAATCACATCTCCTTTTTTGAATCCCAAATTATGAAGCCCTTGAGCGAATTTGTGGGTCAACGATTTGGCCTCTTCAAACGTGTATTTCCTCCCGGTCAGTCCGCATTCCTGAGTAAAGTAGCAGGAATGGTATTAATTCTAAGTTAAGAATATTAAATAAATTTTATTGATGGAAAAATCTTACTAATGCAATTTTATCCGGCCATTTTGAGACATTTTTCCAAACAAACTCATCCAGAGGCATGAGGGGGATCTCGATATCAGGACCAGGTGACTTGATAATGTGTTTGGGATCAATTTTGGCTTTGGAGTGGCTTAATTGATCAAGTATTGTTATCCTCTTTTTGGCAGTAGATTTAGCTCTTGTTAGGATCCCATGTAGAGATCCTGGTTGTGTCATCCACAGCCTCCGTTGAGAAAGGATGACATTGGCAATCCTTCTCATCATAGCGTATTTGATGATTTGGGGAATCCGAACAAGCTTAAATGCTTTTTTAAATTTTGAAGCACGGTTCTAATTATATTACATCTTTAACAACCGAGTAATTAAGGCAACTTTTGATGCTGATCATTCTGCTTGCGCTAAGGAGGAGTAGGCAAAGGCAATCCTAACATTTCTAATTTGGCTAAATAGTTCACGAACTACCGATCTATCTTAATTAATTAATTAATTAAGGGCTACTGATGGTTAGTAGACATAAGTAGGGTACTGAATCTACTGATCCATAATCTCAATCCTTTAATGTCATTTAAAATTATACAAAGACTCTAACACGAGGATGGTAAATTTTAATCGGCAGCATAAGCTTTGCACAATTTTTTCAGTATTTTTCTGATAATTTTCCCGTTTGCGTTCCGAGGGATTTCGTCAATAAACTCACATCCGCCCATCAACTGCTTGAAATCCGGTAGTTTATCTTTCAAAAAGGCAACTATATCCTCTTCCTTTGTGAAAGCTGAAAAATAAAATTAATTAGATAATATTGAATGCAAAACCGTATAGTTTAAATCATTAATTCTTACATGGATCTTTCAAAACGACAAAAGCCTTTGCAACTTCCCCATGAATAGAATCAGGGATCCCACATACGGCGACGTCAGCAATATTTGGATGGGATTTGAGCCTATTTTCAATTTCAGTAGGAGATACCTGAAAATAAATAAGTAGTAAATTGAGATGCGTTTTTGCATTCGAATAATTCATAAATAATATTCCAAGTCCACTTACGGGTTGTCCAGCGACTTGTATGAGATCCTTGAGTCGCTCCAAAAGATACAAATATCCATCTTCATTGAATTTTGCTGCATCTCGTGTCCTTATCCAATCACCATCAAAGACCTGGTCCGTAGCTTCCCGACTATTATAGTATCCTTTCATAAGCTAAAGGAAAACGTTGATAATACTTTTTTTAAATTAATGATTTTTCAAATAACCTGAGGTCCTCGAGCATACAATTCTCCAGATTCCCCTTTCCCGACAGAGACACCGTTTTTAACAATTACACACTCGGTCCCTGGAATGGGTTTCCCGCAAGATCCCAACAGTTTTTTATTTTCCAAAGTACAAGGCTTCAATAGAGTGATTAGCTGGAAGGAGATAAGGAATTCAGATTAGATACAAACACTCCGGATCAGGGGAAGATTTAAATTACTGGAGAAGTCTCTGTCATCCCATATCCCTCTTGGTAAGAAACATTTACTCCAATATCTTTGAATCTATTCAACATCTTCCCAGTTAGGAAAGCGCCAGGTGGGGATCCTCCACAAATTACAGTGTGAACCCTATCACACATTTTATTCTCGATGGCCCTCGTCTCCAGCAAAAAGTTCATAAAGGCTGGAATCATATGGAGAACCGTAGGCTAAGAATGGAAATAATAAATAAAATAAAGGGTATAAGGTTGGCAAATGGCAATAGATTCTGATTAGCACACCTTGTGCTGAGCTAGTGCCCTCAAGTAAAACCTCGGATCAAATTTCGGAAGGGTGACAATCTTCACTCCATAGGTAAGCCCACAAAGGAGTACAGCATTGAGTCCATAAATGTGAGAGAGGGGTACAGCAATTACAAAGCATTCTTGGTGAGTTTCTGGAGAGAATTAAATTATTGTAGAATTAATAATTGAGACTTTTAATTTTTTTTAAATTAATCACCTGTTGCCACTCTTCCACTGCTCCATTCAGGATGACCCATTGCAATGATATTGGCAATCAGATTTGTATGGGTTAACATTACTCCTTTGGGGACTGCAGAAGTACCCGAAGTATACGGAAGTACAGCAACGTGCCTTCTTGGGTCAAATCCCATTTCAGCGCCCATCCCTTTGTATTCGACATTCTTATGACTGTGGATATTGAAATTATCTTTAAATAGTGTAGTAGTGCATACTAAAATTGATTTAATGGTTGAAACTTACATTCTTATAAGCCGGTCAAATAGTATGCAATCATCATCATTATCAGGCATATCCTCCGAATCCCCAATCACAATGATATTTTGGATGGTAGGGCATTTGGAGGAAGCAATTTTTGCTTTCGTATACATTGATTTTGTGGTGACAATCGCTTTTGTATCGGAAGCAATCAATTGAAAAGAGATTTCAGCTAAAAAATCAATTTTTAATTATGTTTATAAATGTTGTATTTGGATAGAATCATAGAACACTTGAAATTACATTCCGAGTAGATGGGATTGACGAGGGTAACTCCAAGTCCAGCTCGAGTAGCTCCAAGAACAACCATAGGGACCTCTGGGATGTTCGGGGAAAGGACACCCACGACATCATTTCGATTCAATCCCAATTCATTCATCGCTTGTGCAAATTGAAATGTAATTATTTATTTTTTAAAATGGCAATTTGAGAATACCTTGAGCAAATTTATGGGTCAAAATTTTGGCTTCCTCAAACGTGTATTTCCTCCCGGTCAGTCCGCATTCCTGAGGAAAGTAGCAGGAATGAAATTAATTTTAATTCTAATCCTAAGATTTAATTGATGAAAAAAAAAATCTTACTAATGCAATTTTATTCGGCCATTTTGAGGCATTTCCCCAGACAAACTCATCCAGTGGTACAAGGGGGATGTCAATATCTGGACCTGGTGACTTGATAATATGTGAATTGATAATATGGACAGCGGTCTTCTGATTCTTTTTCCGTTGGCCCAGGGAATCAATTTTTTTGACTGAACTGTATGCAGTTCCCCTTGTGAGGACTAGTCGAGGTCCAGGGTGTAAAAAGACGCCTCCCTGAATCCGATTGATGCAATTGCCCATTCTTCTTAAAAATAGTGCCATGTCAAAAGATGACGCATATATTACCTAACGGTAGTAGGATTTAAGATTCAGTGCTTCAGGGACACCCACAATGGTAATAGGAGATTTTGGCCAAAGTCTTGGAAAGCCCAATTTTAGTGCAAAATAAATAGAACTTCTCATATGGTTTAATTAGGTGTAGTATCGTACATAAGGCAACTTGATTAATTTAAATTAATTTAAATACCAGCTAATATTACGATACAATGTTAGTAATTTAGAGTAGCTAAATAGCCTGTAGCCCTGCGGTCAGACTATTAAGTACTACATATTTTTTAGCTCTAATAGACTAATACAAATGATTTGATTTCAACCTCGAGCTGATCCAGAGTAGGTACTACAAGTTGACTTACAGAAAACGATAATACGATAGATTACTCGTATCGATTATAGTAATATTAGATACATTATAGATTTTATTTTTCATAAATCAAATTAATTAACATTGGTTTTAAAACACTATTTTGTGTACAATTTCTTAACCTCACTTCTGACAATTTTTCCATTGGCATTTCGAGGGATTTCCGATACAAATTGAACTCCCCCAAATAGTTGCTTAAATTCCGCTAATTTCCCTTGCAAAAAGTTAACAATGTCCTCTTCCTTCGGAGAACCTGAAAACAAATCCAAATGTAAAATATTCCGAAAAATTTGTAGGATTTTCTTACAATTTTGCTTCAATACTACAAAAGCTCGAGGAACTTCGCCCATCTTGTCATCAGGATATCCGCAGACGGCGACGTCTTGAATATCTGGATGTAGTTTTAGAGCATTCTCAAGTTCAGTCGGGGACACCTTTAAGAATTTTTTAAATTAGAGTATAGCCCTATGGGATTAGTGAATTTTTAAAAAAAAAAGTAACTCACGGGGAATCCTTTGACTTTTATGAGTTCCTTGAGTCGCTCCACAATATAAAAGTATCCATTCTCATCAAACCTTGCAGCATCTCCAGTCATTATCCAATCACCATCCATCGTATTCTTTGTAGCATCCGGATTGTTCAAGTACCCCATCATTACCTAAAGAGGAATATATTTATAATTTTTAATTGAAATATTTCAAGTTTAGGGGGAGGAATTACCTGAGGTCCTCGAGCGTAAAACTCTCCAATCTCACCTACCCCAAGGGAGACACCATCTTTAACAACAGTGCACTCTGTCCTTGGGAGAGGTTGTCCACAGGATCCGAAAAGATGTTTATTCTTCAAAGATACAGGCTTTAATTGAGTAATTACCTAAAGAAAAATAATTATTAATTAAATAAATAAAGGTTTAAAATGAAAGAAATTACTGGAGAAGTCTCAGTCATCCCATATCCTTCTTGGTAAGCTACATCTTCCTTTCCAATTTCCTTGAATTTCGTCAATATCTTCTCGATGAGGGCTGATCCAGGTGGAGCTAAGTGGAATAAAAGTATGGATATTATTTTTAAAAGATTTACTTTATGTGTTAATTTATTACCTCCTCCACAAACCACACTGTGAACTCTTTTGCACCATTCCAAATTTATAGAGTCTGTAGCCAGCAAAAAATTCATAATTGCTGGAACCGTGTGAAGAACTGTGGGCTATAAAATTAAATCAACATTATTTCTATTTTGATTTAATGATAATTGAGTATTTGGCCATTAAAATATGGAAGAATACCTACCTGGTGTTTAGTAAGGGCTGCAAAATAAATTTTTGGATCAAATTTCGGGAGGGTGACAATCTTGACACCATTAGACAACCCTAGAAGAAGGATGGCATTGAGCCCGTAGATATGAGAGAGGGGTACTACTAACAATAAAGCATTCTTGATGGGTAGCTGCAATCGAAAAGGGAAAAACTTCATTAAAAAACAATAGATTTGAAGTGATTCCATTACCTGTTGTTTGCCTAGCTCTAGTCCAATGAGGGTGACCCATTGCAATGAGATTAGAGATAAGATTGGCATGGGTTAACAATACTCCTTTGGGTGCACCGGAAGTACCAGAAGAAAAGGGGAGGACAGCTATTTCATGCCTTGGGTCAAATCCCTTTTCATGACCTACCCCTTTATATATTACATCCGTTTGCCTAAAAATAAGGGAAAACCATAAATTAAAAGTATTTTGCAGTATTTTCCCATACTTTTCTATCATCTGCTCTATTACAGGGCAGGAAGGGTCAACCTTTGGTAAATCATCATAGCCAACTACAAGGATTTGAATATCTCGACCAGCTGCAGCGATAGCTGCCTTTGCTTTGGGATACATTGAACTTGTGGTGATTACAACATTTGCTTTACACATGCCCAACTGTTTAGAGATTTCAACTACAAAAAAATAAAGTTTTTAAAAAAATTAATTAGAATTTGGGAATGTGGATTTTCTTCAAAATAAAATTTTGAGAATAACTCACCCTCGGTGTAAATAGGATTAACAAGGGTGACTTGAAGTCCAGCTCGGGTAGCTCCAAGAACAATGAGAGGATGCTCAGGGATATTTGGGACAAGGAGGGCGAGGACATTTCCTTTTTTAAATCCAATCGAAAGCAAACATTGGGCAAATTTGTGGGTCAAAGTTCTGGCTTCCTCAAACGTGTAGTTCCTCCCGGATAGACCGCATTCCTTTGTAGTAGGTAGAAAGTTTCAAAGTAAGAAGGTTTCAAAAGAATTTCATTAGGATGTAAAGTTAAAATCTTACAATTGCAATCTTTTTCGGCCATTTTGGGACACCACTCCATACATATTCATCCAAAGATATGAGGGGGAGGTGGTATGGATGACCAGGGGATCTGACAATGTGCTTTGGATTAATTTTAGAATTCTGTTGACTCTCATATTGGAGGAGGGGGCTCGTGGTAAAGGCCGCTTTTATCAGCACAGGTCCAGGTTGGAAAAATAGGCACCGAGAATGACACCGGATAAATACTCCCCTCACAAAGATCATACTGGAATTAAGTGGAGCTGGACGAGGGCCTGTAATTTACAAAAAAACAATACATTTTGGATTAGCATTGAAATCATTGCATTATAAATATCCTATGGTCTATTCTACGAATGGCTAACTTTCTTCCAACCCTTGATCGCAACTCTCCTCCTCCTCCGATTGATGGCCGGAGGACGCCGGTGCTATCAAACCAGGTTGGTCATTTTGATGCTTTTGGTATTGTCAATTCTCGAATTTTTAAAAAATTGTTTGAAATTAGTTTGATTACAAACTGGTGTTGTCTTTACAAATTTCTGTGGATATATCTTGGGCCTAGGGCCCTATTGATTCTAGAGGTTTTTTGAAGGCATGCGGGTATTGTTTTTTTAATTGGTAGCACCAATTTATTAACAGAATTCGGAGATGACAAACCTCAGGATCAGGTACTATTTAATAGGCCGGTGTCAATGCTAAATTGCCACCCTTTTTTGCAGCTCTCAATCATTGTCAATAGACACTTTCATAGGAGCTATTAATTTTAAAAAACTTGCACCAACCTTAGGACGGTGAACCGGGAGACGGAGATTTCCTCTCGATTTGCTGCTGACAATGACCACAAAATCCACCGACACCGCCAATTTTTTACAATTTTTGTTCATTTACATAATTTTAATTTTATTTTGTTAAAATTCCAATTTAATTTTCTTTGATTATTACAGGTGATTAAGGCAACCTTTAATTAAAGCTTCTAGGTACACTGGTAATTAAAGGTAGAGTCAAACCTCCCAGTGAGGATGATGACCCCACTATTTTTTTAACCGGATGTCACAAATTTTGATATCAAAAATCCCGAAAATTGGGTCACAAAAATATTTTTTTAAATTTATCTTTTCTGAATTTTTGCAGTTTGAATTTTTTGCCGGATTCCCTCGCATTTTTTAGACTTTTTACTTTTCCGGAATTCTCAATAAATAATTTGACGACGTCGACGGCCACGGTGGAAGCCTTTTGTCCTTTGGACAGACAATCCACAGGATTATTCATTTAATTACATATATATTTTTTATTATAGCTCCTCGGATCCGATCCTCCTCCTCCTCCTCAGATGATGAGCCCAATCTAAAATTAAATAGACTGGCCTTTCTTTTGACGCTCTCGGGAGGAAATATATAATTACCCCCTTCCAATCAAAAGGACAATTACAAAATGTGCATGTAGGGTATACAACCCTTTCTTCTCCTCGTCTAACCATCCACCTCATTCTTTGAAATCAAATGAAAAGAATCCAATTATTATTCAACCTGAATTCCCATTAAATTTTAAAAGACTGTCGAATGCAATGTCAATCCAAAGATCAATGCAATACAGCCGGCCTTTGTTTTCCAGGGCAGGGCTATTTGATCAGAAGTATTTGTTTTTAACAGGTTTACAAAGGAGTAAAATGTCAAAGGGTAGATTAGCTAAGGATAAAGGAAGAGCACACTTTTTCGGACGTGCATTCGAGTCTTTCTTGAATTCGTAAATGGGCTATATAAATGTTGACTGGTTTAAAATGATGTTAAAAGATTTTTTTTATTTTACTCATCCTCATCCTCAGATATACGGTCAATTCGGATATACTCGTACTACCTACCCGCATTGAGGTATACGGAATATATATTGTAATGGAGAAATGACTCTTGAGATTCTCTTTTGTTCTCGTCACAAAAAGGAAATTAACACTCAAACAACTCTAGACATTAATTACTCTGTTCAGCTCATCGAAGAAGAAGATCCTCCGAGGCTACTTGATGTATTTAATCTTTTCAAAGCCAACCTGTCTATCGTACTGTATTTGTCTACAATTATTGTAGCCCCTTTTAATACAAGGGCTCACTTTTAATCGAAAGTCTCATCTCGTAGAGTCAAAAGAGACTTTCAACCTGGGCCAATTTAAATTGGAGCATTATTCTGAAAGTCATCGATTGATGTGAAATAAACGGCTGCTTTCAATTCGCACAAATTGAGCAATATTCACCTCGTAAAATAATATATAACACCAAGTTATAACTCTCATCTCTTTTTGCAATCTCCCGTACCATTCGCATTATGAATTCAAATATATGTAGCAATTTGCCATCGCCCGAATAAAAAATAGTTTTATAGATCAGATAGGATTTGATTTGATGGCCAGGGCATTAAGCTAAAGGCGAAGAAGGATTAGAGATTGTATTATTTATTGCAATGCAATACATATATTGTGAGAAAGAGATCTCTTCGCATTTTGAGAGCACTTGGGCCAGCTACACGTCAAACTCTATTACTCTTTCGCCCGCTTATTTGTGTCCGCATTCGCGTACAGACTCTCATATAATGTATGCAATATCAGTGACAGTCTTTTAACGGGGCTGAATAAATAAATCAACCCTTTGTTCGCTGACATTAAGTCACGAAGTGGCCAAAGGAAGAGGAATTAAGGTTTAGGACCAATCTCAGATCACCCTCGACAGACTTGAATGTATTCTGAGTATTCAGGGATCAGTTAAATGCTCAGATTTGAATGGGATTGAGCAATTTCCCATAAGGATCAACGGGGAAAAGTTCTCAGATGATGATTTTGATGGATGAAGAGGAATTCGACTTACTCCCACCACCCTTTTAGACTATCCCATGAAATTCTTCTCATAAAATACTACAAGTTAAACGGGTTCAATTGGGTCTCATGAGATTTAGTCATTTTAAAAGCCTCTTTTAGACACAATTAAAGCCTATCGGGAGGAAATAATTCTGAAGCGTCTCTTTTAAGGGGAATCTACAAAAGATCTTCCCGGAATGGCCATTTAGAAACGGAAATGAATCGTCAATTTGTAATAAATCGGTCCGAATTAAGA
This sequence comes from Megalothorax incertus, assembly GCA_036507255.1. Taxonomy (NCBI): domain Eukaryota; kingdom Metazoa; phylum Arthropoda; class Collembola; order Neelipleona; family Neelidae; genus Megalothorax; species Megalothorax incertus. The sequence goes on from JAAZTK010001681.1 coordinate 10,308, forward strand.
GTACTGATGGGCCATTAACAGCTTGTGTGGCCAACTCATGTCTCTCAGAATTAAATGTCATTCATATAAATGCTGTGGACAAAGAGAGTTCTGTCTTTGTACAATTCTGAACCGAGTTTTTTGTTTACCCAGAGAGAGGATGTGAGCTTACTTATCCTTAGATAGGATAATATAATTTGGGGAGTGGGATTGGACTTGAAATCAGCTCGGAGGAGGAATTATATAAAGATTTGATCTTCTTTTCACTGGTAGGGACAGATGGAGTGATGAAATGATTATTAAACGGGGATTGTTACGGTCGGATAAATGCTATTAATAATTTAGCCCTGTGAAATCGTGAGCTTTTTAATTCATATCAAAATTTATCATCCAAATCTTCCAAATTTAATTCAGCTCTAGGTCTGAATCTGCAAAAAAGCTCAAAGTTCCGAGTTCCGGCAATTTAAGAAGCTTAATCTAATCCTTTGTTCTCTTATAAAATGTAAAATACGATAAATAGAACTAGCCAATTCCATCCAAAATTAAATACATATGGATGTACGATATTTACTACTAGGAAGATACAAGGGGTACTGTGAAAAAGAAATGTCAAATTCCAAAACCCTTTGAATCCCTCGAGAAATTGGTCATTTCCCTCACAAGTTAAGGTGGAGTGCTTTAAAGTGTCCAACGGCAGGAGGCTGGCTATACTCCTGTACTTGTCCAATCCTCGAGAGGAGGTCGGGTGGAGGCTGGTCTGGTTGGGGAGCGAGGAGATCCTCCTCGACTCAGTCACAGATCAGATCTCTCGGCAGCACACATCTCTCTACATCAAACCTCAAACCTTTTTTTCGTAGGAACCGGCTTTTTTAAGTCTCGTGTATTTTTCAAACCTTCATTCATTTACAAAATGAACTCGTTCAAAATTCAAACTTAAGCCAAGTTCTGTGATATCATTCACTCAATTGATTCAAAACTCCACTAGGATAAAGTTGGACCCCATTCTCGAATCTCAATCCATAAAAATGTGCAATCGAAAGAGTATATGTTGCAAGTGAAGTAACTTTGAACATTTTTATTGCAAATTAAAAGGGGGTAAAAGACTGTAATTTCCATATACTCGTCTTCCCCCTTGATTGATTGAATTGACAAGGTGTGAGTGCGATAAAACTTGTAGTACATGTTACTAAAAGTATATTGATGCCCCTCAAAAGAGTGGTACAAAGCCTGTAATTTAGCCAGAAAAAAGAGAAAGACAATTCATATTTCATTTAAATTATTTGAACCCATCTCCCCTACTCCTCACCATTCATCACTCATCACTTCACGGGCGGAAAGTATGCAAGAAGTGATTCAAATGTGCAGGTTGGTAAATTCTTTCGACTACAAGTAGTATTTATTAGTTTTTTATCGTTACCCACTCGTACCTACTCCTAGAATATAGGAATTAATTAGCATTTTGCGAGAAGAGTACCGAGTGGCCTATTGGAAAGCTGTTTAGCTTCTTTTAAGCGGCCCTTTCTTGCTCGCGAGCAGTTAGTTTTTCCCCCAAATTGAGCAGCCACAGTTGGAGACTTCTAATTAAAGTTGGAAGCATCTTCTTCTTCCTCCTCCTCTTCATATTTTACCTCATAACGAGAATGCAAGATGCATATTAAAGACACGTCGAGGTTAACTTGAGGTAAAAAAGGGCCAAATGAAAAAAAAGAGAAAGGTTAATGATTTCTACCCACAAAAGTATTTGATTAATATATTAAAATATATTAAATTCCCATGTTGAGTGAATTTCACAAAATGTGGTGTAGGGAATTTCATCAACTCATCAGCATCAGAAGCTCATAAAGCACTGTATTGGTGTCAGGGGAGGAAGATAAATTATATCGGGGTTGACGTGGGATGCCAAAAATCATATGCGAGTTTTACATTTTAAATTGGATATTTAACAGCCCGAGAAAAACGAGGATTTCTCTCAAGGGAATTCCAAGTAAATTGAATTCAGGGACTCTCTCGAGAGGATTAAATGAGTTTTCAAGTGGGTAATTAATTAATTCTTTCAGACTTGTACCTAGGAAGTGTTACAAGTTGGGGAGAATTCTTCCTCCAAGCACTTAATATGAAATTCGTTCTTTACCTGACCCGTATATATTCATCTTTGTGGTTTTTCGGTAAAAACTCATGTCCAGTCCGTGCGAATTCCGCTAAAGAGACGAGGTAAAGTGCTCAAACTCACGCCATGTCATTTGTTTACCCATCTTTAAGGGAGGATTCCAATTTTCAACGCTTTTGCTTTGAAATTGGCTTTTGTCTCCCCTTTTTTTACGGGCACCGAGTCCAAACGACGAGACTCTTCGAGCAAACTCACATATACAGTATAATTTATCGAAGACAATATCGCTCATTTGTCATATGAGCTATCTACTCCTGGCCATTGTTCTTAAAGGATCATCCATCCTCGAGAGAGAGACTCCAGAGGATCTTGTTCAACGAAAAAAGTTTATGACTCGCTCAAGTTTATTGACTTTGATATCCATCTTTAAATATATGGTGTACACATTCATATGAGTTTGATTTCCCACCATGTTGCACCCCGTGAATTTTTATATTTAAAACTGGAGGAGAATTCACTTGGAATTAATTAAATATCTATCTATATGCATCTTTTTAGCTTTTTGTGGTCAAAGTGTTTGTATTACTACAAGGTCCATTGCGGAATATATCGTAGTACAAATGTAGTAGGTAGTACTACGAGTACAAAGAGTATTTGCCGGTTCATGTAGGATAGTTGAGTAAAAGCAATTAGCGGTTCGGAATAATGGCTTAGGATGGGATTGTACTCTTCGATTGGATATTCGAACGTGAAGCCTTAATTAACATCCACCAACTCGGCTCGCTCATCTCCATTACAAG